>VUYV01000935.1:27526-66921 GCA_008711295.1 Anarhynchus alexandrinus | reverse complement strand
CCATTTTCCCAATGTCCGGGGGCAAAAATTCACAACAGCCAGCCTTTGTTCCTACCAAAAGGGGCCAGCACCCAAAGCTGGGCTTTGTCCTCGCTGGACCCTGGCATCGCTTTGATTGCCCCACGAACCTTGGGGCTCAGGGCTTTCTTCTTCACTTCAGCCTTAAAACCACCTTTGGCCATTTTCCCAGTGGCCGGGGGCAAAAATACTGAACGTCCTCCAATTACTCCCACACAAAAGGGCCCAGCCCCCAAAACTGGGCCTTGTCCTCGCTGGGCCCTGGAACCGCTTTCATCGCCCCACCAACCTTGGGGCTCAGGGCTTTCCTCTTCACTTCAGCCTTAAAACTACCTTTGGCCATTTTCACAATGCCCGTGACAAAATTTCTGAATGGCCAGGATTTCCTCCCACCAAAAAGGGGCCACATGCAGAGCTGGGCCTTGTCCGCGTGGGCCCTTGGAACCACTTTGATCGCCCCACCAACCTTGGGGCTCAGGGCCTTCCTCATGACTTCAGCCTTAAAACCGCCTTTGGCCATTTTCCCAATGGCCGGGGGCAAAAATACTGAACGTCCTCCAATTGCTCCGACACAAAAGAGGCCAGCACCCAAAACTGGGCCTTTTCCTGGCTGGCAGCTACAGCTGCTTTCATCGCCCCACCAACCATTGGGCTCAGGGCTTTCGTCTTGACTTCAGCCTTAAAACTACTTTTGGCCATTTTCCCAAGGGCCGGGGGCAAAAATCCACAATGGCCAGCCTTTGTGCCCACCCAAAAGGGGCCAGCACCTCAACCTGGGCCTTGTCTTCTCTGGCCCATTGAACCGCCTTCATCGCCCCACCAACCTTGGGGCTCAGGGCTTTCCTCCTCACTTCAGCCTCAAAACCACCTTTGGCTATTTTCCCATTGGCCGGGGGCAAAAAAAACAAATGTCCTCCAATTGCTCCCACACAAAAGCGGCCAGCACCAAAAGCTGGGCCTTGTCCTCGCAGGCCCCTGGAACCGCTTTCATCGCCTCACAACCCTTGGGGCTCAGGGCTTTCCTCTTCACTTCAGCCTCAAAACCACCTTTTCCCATTTTCCCAAGGGCCGGGCACAAATATACAGAACGGCGAGCCTTTGCTCCCACCTAAAAGGGGCAAGCACCCCAACCTGGACCTTGTCCTCGCGATCCCCTGGCACCACTTTCATCCCCTACAAACCTTGGGGCTCAGGGCTTTCCTCTTCACTTCAGCCTTAAAACTACCTTTGGACATCTTCACAATGCCCGGGATAAAATTTCTGAACGGCCAGGATTTCCTCCCACCAAAAAGGGGCCACATGCAGAGCTGGGCCTTGTCCTCGCTGGCCCCTGGAACCGCTTTCATCGCCCCACCAACCTTGGGACTCAAACCTTTCGTCTTGATTTCAACCTCAAAACCACCTTTGGCCATTTTCCCAATGGCCGGGGGCAAAAATATCGAACGTCCTCCAATTGCTCCCACACAAAAGCGGCCAGCACCAAAAGCTGGGCCTTGTCCTCGCAGGCCCCTGGAACCGCTTTCATCGCCCCACCAACCTTGGGACTCAAACCTTTCGTCTTGATTTCAACCTCAAAACCACCTTTGGCCATTTTCACAATACTGGGAGGTAAAATATGGAACGGACAGCCATTACTCTCACCGAAAATGGGTTAGCAACCCAAACTGACCATTGCCCTCGCTGGCCTCTGGAACTGCTTTCATCACCCCACAAGCCTTGGGGCTCAGGGCTTTCCTCTTGACTTTAGCCTCAAAACCACCTGTGGCCATTTTCCCTATGTCCGGGGGCAAAAATTCTTAACATCCAGCCATTTCTCCCACACCGAAGGAGCCAGCATCCCAAGCTGGGCCTTGTCCTCGCGGGTCCCTGGAATTGCTTACATTGCCCCATAACCCTTGGGTCTCAGGGCTTTCCTCTTGACTTCAGCCTCAAAACCACCTTTGGCCATTTTCCCAATGGCCTTGGTTAGAAATGCCAAACGGCAGGTCATTGCTTTCACACCGAAGGGTCCAGGAGCCCAAGCTGGGCCTTGTCCTCGCTGGCCCCTGGAACCGCTTTCATCGCCCCACAAACCTTGGGGCTCAGGGCTATCTTCTTGACTTCTTCCTCAAAAGCACCTTTTGCCATTTTCCCAAGGGCTGGGGGCCAAAATTCCGAATGTCAGGCCATTTCTCCCAGACAAATGGGGCCAGCACCCCACACTGGGCCTTCTCCTCATGGGCCCCTGGAACTGCTTTCATCGCCCACAACCCTTGGGGCTCAGGGCTTTTCCTTTGACTTCTGCCTCAAAATCACCTTTTGCCATTTTCCCAATAGCTGGGGGTAGAAATACAGAACAGCCAGCCATTACTCCCACCTAGAACGGGTCAGCACCCCAAGCTGGGCCTTGTCTTCGCTGGCCCCTGGAACTGCTTTCATCACCCCACATCCCTTGTGGCTCAGGGCTTTCCTCTTGACTTCATCCTCAGAAGCACCGTTTGTCATTTTCCCAATAGCCTGGAGCGAAATTACCTACCGTCCAGCCATTGCTCCCACACCAACGGGCCCTCGCAAAAAACTATGCCTTGTCCTCACTGTCTCCTGAAAGCCCTTTCATGGCCCCACAAAGTTTGGCTCTCAGGGACTTCTTCTTGACTTCAGCAACAAAAGCACCTTATTTTTCCTTTCTTCTCAAAGGCCGGCGACAAAAATACCCAACGTCCAGCCATTGCTCCCACACAAAAGGGGCCAGCACCCAAAACTGGGCCTTGTCTTCACTGCCTCCTTGAACACCTTTAAATGTGCCACTTACTTTGGCACTCTCTTCTTTCCTGCTGACTCTATCTTCAAAACCACCTTTTTTCATTCTCTGCTGTGATGCAGTTCAAAAAGTGCAAATATCCAGCCACTGCTCCCACACCAAATGTGCCAGGAGGGAAAAGTGATGCTTATCCTCAGTTCCTCCAGGAATCAATTTCATTGCCCCACAGACTTTGGCACTCTCTTCTTTCCTAGTGACTGAAATCAGTACTCTCTTCTTTCGTCGCACCTGAGATGTTGTATTTTGTGCATCTAGAGAGACCACTTAGAACAGGATTTCATAAGCCTGCCTCACTGGAACTGGGACATGTGTGTTTCCCTGCTCTGAAGAGAGCCATGCATGTAAAACAGCGTCAGCACAGTGTTCTGCTTGACGAGGAGTGAGTGAGCATAATTTGCAAGCAGTTTGCTTTTGTGAATCACCTTGGAGAGCGCTGTGCAAAGCCAGAAGAGTTTTCAGCAGAAACCATCCATGAGAGGTGCCTGAGAAGTTGCTGTGCAGTTTTTGAGCTGAGAGAGAACACTTTGAACAGGGTTTCTGAAGCCTGCCTCATTGGAACGGGGAGATGTTTGCGTCCCTCCTCTGAACACAGCCAACCATGTAAAGCAGCATCTGACCAGTGTTCTGCTTGGCGAGCAGTGAATGAGAGCAGTTTGCATGATCCATATGTTGTCAGGAGTGATTGATTATAGTTCTTATTTTCAAATGATAGAAGCCATGGGCGTCAGGTACACTTAAGGTTTTGCCATAGTGTTCTGGTCTGTTGCTCTGCACCCTTCCTTTGGAGTGTTATGTATTGTTCTGGTCCATTATGTGGCCCAGGTGAGGAGTTTGACATGGCACACGTGGGGCCTGCCTCGAGGCTGAGCCACCTCTGGCCCAGGCCCAAGGCCCCTCTTTCCCCCTTCCAGTCCTCCCTCCCTTCAGCCACCCCCATCTTCTGGAAGCCCCATCTCCAAGGCAGCCACGTCCTCACAGAGAGTCAGTAGCCCCTGTCCATGCCACTAGGCAGCAGCCATGGGCCACCGGGCTTCTTGCTGCCATTGCCACTGGCATCTGACAGATGGTGACACGGATGTGACGGTGTGGCTGCCGGCATGTTGCTGGGGTGGATAAGAATGGGTGGGGAGTGATGTTTGCCATTAGGCCACCCACCATCACCTCACCCACATCACCTCACCACAGCCCAAGCAACCCTGCAGTGGCCTGAAGGGTGTTGAGGAGGGGGAGGACACAGCACACCTTCCTTGTGGATTATGGCCGGGACCTTCTTCCCCTGCACCCGGACCCCTGGCCACCCCTGCCAGGCCCTCGCCTGTGGTGTCAAGGATGTACACCTACCCCTCACCTCCCATTTTCCCCCATGCCTCTGCCATGGTGGGTGACTGTCCCCCCCTCCCCACAGGTGACAGCAGAACCCTGTGGGGAGCCCACGCATGTCTGCACATTGACAGGGCAGGAGCAGTGCAACACCCTAGAGGTGTACAACACTGACGACGTCAAGTGCATCTTCCATGTCAGCTTCGCCCCCTTCATATGCTCCTGACTGGGGGTTGTCACCAGCATGGAGGTGACGTGGACCCTTCTACTGTTCACAGGTTGTGTGGGAAAATGAAGGGAGGGTAGGGACACATTGGGGTGGGGGGGAAATGGCGGGGACAACACACTGCAAATTCAGCCCCCTGCCCCCCTCCATCATTGAACACAGAGGGAGGCTGTGGCTGGACATGGCCCACTTGGCCTCACACCCCTTCAGTCTCTGCTAGCTCATCCACAGTATGGCTGCCAGCCGTGGTGCCAGCACCTTCCTTACTGGTACGTTCCCCCAACCCCCAAAATTCCCTAAATTCACCCCAAACCCCACCCCTCATGTGACCTCTGATCTCCCACAGAAATGGGGCACATCTTCTCTTTATCTTTGTCGTATTCCTCCTTGTTGCGTTAAGGGGCAAAGCAGTTTGGCAGAAAATAAACCCCCTTGCATTCTAACACTCCTCACCAAGGTGGGAGGCTAGGTGCAGCTAGGTTTAAATTCTAAGTGATGCCCAATTCACCACTATCCGTCCAGGCGTGTTTAATATATTAAACTGTTACAATTATGGATACACTAATGGTGGACTGCACCTTCAGCCTAGTCGTGCTCATGAACTAACATGGCCACTCTTTGGTTGCATTCAATGAGAAACCAAAACGACCAGCTTCTTAAACAGTGCAGCTAAGCAACAGATGCACAAGTTCTTCTGGATTGCCGGTGATAGTGACTGTCTGCAAAGCACGTGCGAATACTAAAGATGTTATTAATATAGCTTGGCTACAAATGCGCTGTTATAAAACAACTCTATAGAGATTTTTAAGGTTCCCAGGGAAGAACCTGGCATAGCCAAGTGTTTGAATCTTACCCACAAGCATCCTTACAAGGGGGAAGAGAGGCTCAGCCCATCAACTGATCCCAGAAGTCAAAGGCAGTCTTTGATAGAGTCCTCCTTGACTTGTTCACAAAGCTGTCTTCCCTAATATTGCCCCTTTCTTGGGCTATTTTTATACTACTTTTTACCTTCAAGGTGGAGTTTGAGTGACTCTAGTCATAAATACCTTTATTATGATTGGTATAAAATTCTCTCGCCTCTCATTTAAAGTTATAGTTTATGAAAAATTCAGGGCGCAGACTCAAGGAGGAGTGTTCGCACCTTGGAGGCCGGTAGCCTTTGGAGGTGTGTTTTGGTATTATAATGAGCGAAGTTTGCACAAAGGACAGCATTTCGTCAAAATTTGGCAAACTGTTGGCTCAGGGTAGTAAGTATGCAGCTAATCATTTCCATAGGACCATCTTGTTCCCATATTTGCTGTATTATCACAGGGTTTGGCTGTGGAATCTCCACCCCACACCACCCCCCATGTTGCTTTGCAATCAATATTGTACAGGGAATCGCAGATGTAGTGGATTCTTTGCATACCAGCTGTGGCTGTTTTCTACCCTAGAAACCTTTTGATTTTATATCTTTCCTTAATGTGAGAACAATGCTGTATTTTTGATCATTTTAATAATTATTCCACACTCCTGTCCCTCCTGTTCCTTTTTCTGTACTTTCTTCTCCTATTTCTTCTGATCCTTTTCCTATTCCTCCTTTTCCACGTCCTTCTCCTTCTCTTCCTTTTCTTCCTCTTTTAATTCCTGTTGCTCCTGTTCCTCCTGATCCTCTTCTTCCCTTTCTCACTCTTCCTCCTGTAACTACTCCTTCAGTTGCTTTTCTTGTTCCTCCTATTCCTCCCCCTGTTCCTCCCAGTCTCCTAGTCTTCCTACTACTGTTCCTCCTCTTTGTCCTGTTTCTCCTCCTCTTCAAAGAATCATGGAGTGATTTGGATTAAATGGACCTTTAAATATCCTGTAGTCAACCCACCCCTCGTTGGGCAAGTCACCCAACAGTTTTGGCAAGGACATAACAAGATTAGTATGTATGCTCCTCTGTGCTGGAATTTCTGGAATGTGTCTTGCATAAATTGGTCTTCAGGTTTTGCAGGTTGTAGGTTTGGCAGGATCTATTGTGTTCTTAATGTGATGGTAATAGCAAAATCTGTAGGCATCTGTGTAGGGTATTTTAGATTTTATATGATGTGTGAGTGAACACAGGCAGGAGGCAGGAGCAACCACAAAACCATGGATGAACGGCAAAGTTTAATCTTGATACCTTGTGAGCCAGAGGATCTCTGAAGAAGCATCTGGGCAGGGGCACGCAAGAGGGAATGCAGGCATCCTGCAGCAAGAGAGCCCTTGCTAGAGAGTGTTCATTAGCAAGAGAGTCCTTGCTAGCAAACGAGAGAGAGAAGGTCTGAACCTGAAGTTCTTGCCTGTTTATCAGGGGTTGAAGCAGGGATCGTTTTCCACTGTGCTTTGATCTTTTCCAACAGCAGGGCAAGAAATCTCAAGCATGTTCGAGAAGGTGCCTCTGAGTCTGTCACAGGCCTGTGTTATCTAAGTGCAGATGTTCTATTTGTCAAGAACACAAGACTAAACAACGCTTAGTGTGATAAATGTGTTTTCCAACACCCCAGGTGCAAGTCACTTGAGCATATTTACAATTCTCCTCACTGATCTTCCATTACTTTCTCACATATGAGCTGCATGAATACTTGAGCAGTTTAATGTTCTGTTGGGGTACGGCAGTTATACTGTCATCAGAAGAATGTGAAGAGAAAGAAGATAAGGATGGCGAAGATACTCAAAAGCATTATAACCTTCGACAGTGGAAATGTGTCATTTACAGCTTATATGAACAGTTTTCCTTCAGTGTACTTTCTAAAGATCTAGAGAGGGCATTTTACTATTCCCATATTATAACTCACTGAGGTTTGAAAAAAAAAACCTCAAACCAATGTGTCCTGGGACAAAGAGTAATTACACAGACTTGATAGCCTTGTAATTTTCCATTCTACTGAAAGAGTATGTGTTTTTTCACTTGTGCTGGGCAGTGATTAAAAAGAAAAAATCCCTGAAACTTCCTCTAAAATTTGAGGTTGTTGATACACGTCCCCGTTTCTACCTCTTCCACTATTCTGCTTTCTTTTCAAATTGTTTGTATCATTATTCCAGATTCTTTGCTTTTGCTAGAGCCAAGACAACCTAAGATACTGTTTTCAGGCCGGTTGTCTCCTGTCAGACAGAGATATCCATGTAGATGTGCTTGGACACAGAGGCAAAAGGACCAATGGGTGGATGCATGGTTAATGATGGTTCTCCTTCACCCACAGTGCTGTCAGTCAGGTCAGTGGATGATTCTTTGGAGGGGTTTCGGGTCCGTGGTAATTACAGAATAATGGTATGATTATTATTGTGGTAGTCTGAGGGTGTGAGGGAAACACTGATTTGGGGAGGACAGGGAGTTTAGTATTAGCTATCCCTTTTTTGCAACACAGTGTTTGCAAGTCACTGACAAGACAATCATGGAATCGTGATGGGTGCGATTCTGTACTGGAAATTCTTTTGTTCTCGAATAGAAGCCCAAATCACCCTCTCACAGTCTTAGACTAATGAACCTAGAAGTATTGGGGTTTCTTTTTCTCAAAACTGGAGATCATTCACTTAGAGGGAGAGCCTGTGCCATGAGAAGACTTCAAGCACTACTGGCACAGATGATGAGAGTTCCCACCAGCTGCTCAGCACAGGAAGATGCAGGCAGGATGGCACAGAGGGGACAGGGAGGACAAGGCACACATTTCTTTGCTGGCCCTGTTGGTGTGGGAGCAATGGCTGCATGTTGGGTATTTTTGCTCCCGGCCTTTGGGAAAATGGAAAAAGGGACCAGATTCATTACCCAGTGTGCAATAGCCAATCTCACACGCCAGGATGCGACATTGCTCATTTATTTCAGAGTTACACAAAGCTGGGTGCTTGGTGGTTTCCCACAAATCAAGCACACCAAACAGGAGTCTCTGCATGGTTTATATACACATTTTACATCATCATTATCATATTAGTACCTCCTATTTGTATTTGATTGGTTAGTAATTTATGTACGATTACACAATCAAGTTATAGCTACTACACATGCTCATGGGAAGGGTCTTCACCTGGGCTAGGGCCTTCTTGACCTATGGGTGTGATTTTTAGTATTATAATGAAGGTAGTTCAACTTAGGACACTTTTATAATTTTCACTTTTCTGCCAAGTTGGCTAAACATGTAGATTACTAGCATTTTCATGGCCTGTATGCCCATGTCCTCCAGGATGTTTCTCTTCAAGAATGGTAACAATACTTGCTTTCTTTGATTAGGACCTCTTTCTCTAATTCATCCTTGATGGATTCAGGAATAGAATCGTCCTCATCCATGAGAATGTACCCATGGCCTCTCAACACTAATTACTATTAACTATTTCAAGAACATGCTTTGATAACAATTCCCCCCTTTGGGACTTATCTAGGATTTTACTAGATTAGTTTCATCTTACCACTTTCCACCTTTAACTGTTTTACATCAACATCTGCATGTACATTGTACTACTACCTATATGCACACAAAACTCAGCAAACCAGTAGCTAATAGAGCTATCAATGTCTTTATCCATGGTGTTAAACCAGGGAACCAGGAGGTCAACCATTTCCAAGTTTGTCCAAATCACAAGGAGGTGTCATCTTTTTGTACTTCATGTAAAATCCGAGTCTGTTTCCAAATTTCATTCATGTCTGTAGAAATTCGACCACTTTGATCAACATAAACACAACTAGTATTAACTACCATACAAACCTCCCTTGTGAAGCCAGCACCATATCTAAGGCCATTCTATTTTGGGTAGCAATATTTGCTATTTCCTTTACTTCTTCTTGTAGTGCCAGTGCCATCAGAGGTCTCATTCCCAATTTTCTCAATGAGAGCCAAGATATTTATGATGGCTTTTTCTAATTCACTTAGCCCCAGCCATGGAATGAACCACTGAGCGAAAGAATGAAAGGCCATGGGCCTATTGATCAGAGGATTACGAGTTCATTTATACTTTTTCAAATAAGTTCTCAACCATATTCCTGAATCTAATATACTTACTACTGTAATGCTGGGGACTAAGGCCCCTAATGTACATTTCCCTTTCCAATTTCTAGGTAAAGCTTTCCTGGCCTTCTTTCCACAGAGCCAATACCATCCTTTTCCTTCTGGAACCAGCCACACAGACTGCAGGTTTCCTCCCCAGTTCATAGTTCTGTTACACCATCTATATTCTCCTACACTAGTTGTTTGGTTGATTGTTTGTCTATTAATCACTTTTTGGGGGGAGCACTGCTGTATGCAGTTGCCATAAGATTCTTGTGGTTTCCAAACATCTATATCCCAGTCCTGCTTTTCAATTTCCCTAGAGATAATAAATGAGGTGTTTTTACAAAAATTGGTCCATGATACATTCGTTGGCACCAGAATTCCTACAAGAGGGATCCCTTTTTTAGTATGTTCAGGGAAGTGTGTACAATCCTGCAATTTGACTGGTTTGCAATTTCCATAGTCTTTTCTATCAACTTAAAGTGGGTATTATAGCTCCATGGATTGTACCGACTGTCCTGGTTCCCATTCAGACCTTTCACTGTTAGACCTAAGAGGACATCTAGGAACCCTTGATTGATTTCTAATTTGAAAAGAATTACTATTAAAATGTAGATTCCACAACAACACTATTATCCTTATAATAATTAATACTGACAGCAAAACTTCTCCTTGAATACAATTAATGTCTATTACTGATTCAATATCAGTCCATATACAATTCATTTGACTCAATTTAATCTCAGCTTCAACGGTGAAGGAGGCTCTACTTGCCATGTAGGCACTGGGACTGTAGTCTTGTAGTTAAAGTTTTAGCCATTTTTGTTAACATTAAAGTTGTTAACTTTAAGGCTACTAGCATTAAAGTTAGTTAGGCCTGTTATCTATTGGCATTAGCTGAACTTCTGATATCGGGTCTTGCGTATAACCATTTTGTTATGACTTGGCCAGATGGTCAGCCTTGGGAATGTTTCTTCACAAGTATCTGGGCTAATTAATAGAGGAACTTTCTGAGACATTCTCATGGATAACAAGGATTCTATCCTTTAGTTGTATGAAAAAGAACACCTAATCAAGGAAAGCAGGTGTTGTGTCTTTCTTTGAAGTTAAGCATCCTGGAGCAGACGAGCATACAAACATTGAGGATGCTACTAATCTACCATGTTTTAAAAGGCCTAGCCAACTTGGCAGAAAAGTGAAAATTCTGGGTGTCCTAAACTGAACTACCTTCATTATAATACTAAAAATCATGCCCATAGGCCAACAAGACCCTTGCCCATGTGAAGACCCTTCCCTTGTGCAGGCGCAGTAACTGAGGAGAGTGACATAACCAATATTATAATCATATGTAAATTGCTAATCAATCATTGTAACTGGGAGTGTGCTACCTCGTAGCTTTCGTGTATAAATATGACAAGAAAGCTGGCATGGGGTGTGCATGTTTTGTGGAAATATTCCACTGACCAGAATAAAGCAATGTCTTCCTCTCTAAACATAGTCTCTGTGTTTTGGGAGAATCAGGACTTGAACCTCTTTTGCAGGTAACAGAACCGCCTTTATTTTTGTGTAATGAATCCACAGATCGACTCCTTCAAGCTTCACAGCTGTGTTTGTTAGTTGTCAGTAAAACCTGGTAGGGTCCTTTCTACTTTTCTGCTAACGGAATATCCTTCCATGTCTGTAGATACTCTTGATCTCCAGGCTTAAAAGAATGTACAGAAAGTTGAATTGGACCAGGAGTCCTTAGCAGAACGTACTTGTGAAGAGAATTTACCACCTTGGTTAAGGACAAAAGATAGTCAATTGGAACCATTTCACCTGTTTCGTGCATTTGATCAGGTTTCCCAGTCAAATGGCTTTCCATACAGGATTTCAAAAGGGCTCAATTTCCCACAGGCCCGTGGGCTGATCCTAACTCTTAATGCCACAGGTAATAACTCTACCCATTTCAGCTGAGTCTCTTGACATGATTCGGAAAGGTGCCTTTTCAATGACTGATTAATTCTTTTTACTTTTCCACTGTAAACCCACATTTTATTTTTAGTATTCTGCTAATTTCTTGCACCACCTTAGAGACAAAGTGTGGTCCGCTGTCTGAAGACATTCCCAACGGTACTCCAAATCTAGTAATTATTTCTTTTAATAAATGTTTAGTTACTTACCCAGCTTGGTTTGACACGGGAAAGCTTGTAGCCAATCAGAAAATGTATCCGCCATCACTAATAAATATCTGTATTGTTTATCTCGTGGTAGTTCAGAAAAATCAATTTGTCAGTACTCACCAGGGGTAACTCCTTTTCTTACCTCTCCAGGAGGAGGCCTTGCCTGTATTTTTTGATTATTCCTAAGACAAATTTCACATTTATTAGTTACGTTCTTAGCAACTAGTAGCATCTTAACTCCAATTGCAAATCGTTTTACAACTTCTACTAATGCCTCAGGCCCCATATGACTTTCTGCATATATTTTAGTCACTAATTTTCTCGTGATCACACTCTGTCCATATGTGGTAACCCACCAGCCATTAGTGTCTTTTTCACGTTGTAACCATTCTGCCAATCTGTCTTCCTTCTCAGTATATTGTGGAATCTCTGTTTGTAAATCACAATCTGGGATTAGTGCGGCAGTCACTGATTCTGTAGCTGTTTTTTTTGCCACTTCATCTGCTCTGCGGTTATCTCTTATTACAGTTGTGCTTCCTCTTTGATGTGCCTTACAATGGATCACTGCCACCTCCTCTGGCTTCTGTACTGCCTCCAATAATTGCAAAATTTCAGATCCATATTTAATAGGGCTACCACTCAATGATAAAAGTCCTCTTTCCTTCCATACAGCCCCATGAGCATGAATTACCCCAAAAGCATATTTAGAGTCTGTATAAATATTCACCCTCTTTCTTTCAGACAATTCCAAAGCTCTGGTTAAGGCAAACAGTTCTGCCTTCTGGGCCAAGGTATTAGAGGGTAATGATCTTACCTCTTGTTCATCTTCCAGGGTCATAACAGCATATCCAGCCCTTCTTTCTCCTCTAATCATAAAACCACTTCCATTTGTGAATAAATCCTCCTCAGGATCTTCCAGAGGGTTATCTTTCAGATCAGGTCTGCTTGCATATACCTTCTCAATAACTTGTAGATAATCATGATTTAATTTACCTACTTGGTCTACCAGCATTAAGGAGGCAGGATTCAATGTTGTACTTACTTTCAGAGTCACATCATCTTGCTCTGCTAATACTGACTGATATTTGACTATATGGCTTGGGGTTAGCCAGTGGTGTCCCTTTTGTTCAAGTACAAATATTACAGTGTGTGGCACATGTGGCACATGATCTTGTGCAACATGCTCTTGGTGACCCTGCTTTGGCAGGGTGGTTGGACTAGATGATCTCCAGAGGTCCCTTCCAAGCCCCACCAGTCTATGATTCTGTGATCACCCTAGATGGTCCCTCAAGTGCCTGTAGCAAGATGCTATTCCTGATGCCCTCCAGAAATCTCTTTGACCGCCTGTGTCCTGCTATCTTGCAAGCAGATCTCAGGGTGGTTTGGTAAGCTTGCTGGCAAAGCTGTTGTGTTTTATTGAGTTTTCTGTGTTTCCCCCACCATTTAGGCAGGTCAGCAACAAAGAATAAGGCATCAAAGATCCATTGGAAACCTGAGAGCCCCTCCATCCTGTATTCACCCACCACTAGAGCCTTTGCCATGGTAATGAGTTCTCCCCTTGCTGGGACTCTTGTCTATGGCATCAAGAGAGGACTTGAGTGAGCAAAGGCATCCAGAATCAGTGGGGCTGGCGTGACCTCACTGTCCCTGGTGAGAAGATTCCTGCTGTCCCTGAGCAGGGACAATGTGAAGACAGCACTCCAGGGTCCCATCAGCAGCTCCAGCCCTCCTGGCCCACCAGTGCGTCCTGGGTCTCTGTAGGGACAGCACACTGTTCCCAGGCACCCAACCTTCCCTGCTCACACCGAGGGCCCTCTGTTCTCGTCCTCCACCCTGCAGTGACTGCAGCCCCTGCTGCCAGCTTTCCTGAGGGCACTGCTGCCAGCACTGCCGGGCATCTATCACCAGGGCTGCTCACACTGCCCAGCTAAGCAGCACCATCAGGGAACTCAGTGTGACATGTCTTTGCTCCCTTCCTTCCTCCCACAGGAATTTGCAAAATACCTCAAATCTTTTGAGAGGACAGACGTCATCCTTGTGACCATTGAGGCGATGAGAGACTCCAGCATCTTTGACAAGGGGGAGGCAAGAAACATGCTGGATCTGGTCATGAGATACCCTGACTACTGGCTAGCGGATGAAAGTGCCCTGTGGCTGGATTGCCCTGCCCTTGAGCTCTGTCAGGCCTTGTTCCTCCCTCCCTCCCAACCCCAGGTGTCTCAGGCACCTGAAGCCACCTTAAGCCAGCAGAGAGGGATGGAAAGGGCAGCTGAGGAAATGGCTGCACTCCAGTGGCAGCACCATCCTCACCTGTGTCCCCTGCAGGTGCCAAAGGTCATGAGCTGCATCCACAAAAACCTGGAATACATGAACACGGGGCCAGCCCAGAAGAGCATGGTATCACTACTTCTTGAGCTGACCAACCAGTGCCCCACCAAAGTGGTCATGAGCATGTTCAAGTTCTCTCCAAGAGGAGACAGGTACTGGCCCCAGAAGCCATGAGGGCTTGTTCCCTATTGGGAGAGGGACCCGGAGACCGGCTGCCAGACCCACGGAATATTGCAGAACATCCCCGAGGAGAAGGGCTCTCAACACACTTTCCAGCCCTGGTTAGTCAGCCAGGCCTGCAGGAGCTCTTGGCTGGCCAAGCCAAACGAGAGCCACCATGCTCCTCCCAGCCCCAGAGGGAACACCACCTCAGCCCTCTCCTGCTGCCCAGGACATCCCAAACGAGGGGCAGGGTCTGAGTTATGCAGGGCTGTCCCTGGCCATGCTGCTGTGGCCAAGGCAGCCCTGCTGACAGAGTGCTCTGGATTGCAGCACTGGCATCGAAATGTGGAAGGTGATGCTTTCCATCCCCCAGGCTTTGGAGAAGATCTTAAAGGAGCTCCTCAGCAAACTGCAGGGCATGAAATCACACAGCCTGGTCACCTCAGCCACAGAGGACACCTGCATGACTGACGTGGCTGTGAGTTATCTTGAAAAAAGTGAAAAGGCCTTGATCACCTTCAGTGAGCCCTGCAGGCTCTGCCAGTATCTCGCTGTTTGTATTTCAGGTCGAGAGCTACCAGATGCATTCAAGCCTGGTGATAGTCTCCTGGTTGCTCAGACACCTCATCACACTGTCAGAGACACCTGCCATGGTGAGCAGGGTGTCATCAAGGGGAGCCATGTTGGCAGCCGGGGGCTGGGGCAGTGGGTGAGGTGGTGGCTTGGCCATGACTGGGAGACAGGCTGTGGGTGACTCAACAGTGGGTCTGGTGGCTGCCTGGGGAGCTGTCCAGGAATGAAGGGTTACCAAGCTATCTGCCCCTTCGAGCCTGTGGGAAAAAGGGGTGGCTGAGCAGGACACAGGAAGTTTTGCTTTCCTGCCCTCCTTGCCCTACCCCTGCTCTCCTGCGTCCTCATCAGTGTGCCCATGGCCACCACCTACCAGGAGGCTGCTGTAGAGATTCCTGTGCCACTACCTGCCAAGAAGCCAGACAGGAGGCTGGTGCACTGTAACCAGACATTTTTGCCAGGGTGGTCTTTGACCGCTTCACAAAAAAGAAAACTGTCATTCATACAGGCAAGAAAAATTCAGGTCCTTTTGTGACACAGCATGGCTATCTTGAGGATAGCCACTGATATGGGAAACAACATCCAGTTAGACATTGCAACATAGCAAATAGCTTAACAAGATACTGAAACTCTGTCACAAGCAAGAATCGCATAGATAAGAGGCTCCTGAATGGTGACCCTAGGGCAGCTCTACCTTAGAAGTGGTAGACAAGCAGAGCCATTTGGAGCCATAGAGATAACGGGAACCACTACGCAAGGCCTTATTGTCTGTGAGGAGTCACCATCTGATTAGAAATGGTCTCGAAGCTTGGAGCTCAGTCAACTCAGCATTCTGAGCCAAAGGTGAAAAGTACACAGTGAAGAAGACTATGAGCCTTCCTCCAGAAGACCCTGGCCCACGACCACCGGATGCCAGTACGCATCAGACAAGAGGAGGAGACTGATGATAATGAGTTCCTGGAAATAATTACCATAGTTGTGCCTATTCCCAGCTTACACTAATGAATATGTATGCTTTTTTATCATAAATGAATGCTTGCTTTACGATACGGTGTGCAAGTTTGGAGGAGCGATCCCCCTTGCACCCAGCGCTGCAATAAACATACCTGCTTTATAACTCTCCTTGAGTTGTGGAGTTTGTTTCTGCATGTCACCACACCAATATCAAGATGAAGGTCCTGGTCATCTTCATAAATGTGATGGGTCACCTGGAGATGGAGGAGACCAGCCCCATTGCTGTGCAGCTGGTGGACAAGTTCCTGCCCCTCTTTGACGTAGTAAGGCTGATGTGGGAGACCGAGTCCTGCAGATGGGCACCCTGCAATGACAGCTGCCCTTCAGCCCAGCCCTGTGTGCAGCACTGGGAGCAAGGTCTGCTCCCTTGGGCTCTCATGGGATGGCTTCTGGGCTTTGCATCCCAGCAAAGCTTCTCCCTTCTGCAGAATCTCATCCAGGACCATCTCCCCTCACGTCTGCCATGTTCACACCCTTGGGCTAATGCTCACAGTAAGCAGGAAGTGGCTCTTTCTCAAGTCCCACTCTCCTTCTCCCTACCAGTAGTCCAGCTGGCTGTAAGGGCTCTCCATCAGCCTCTTCGGAGACCTGGTGGAGACTGTGGTGGGGAATGACAAAAGGGGGATGAAGAAGAAAGTGTGAAGAAGCTTGCTCCTGCTCTTCTTTCACACACATGACAAGATGGACAGCGTGGCCAAGGTACAGATTTCAAAGCTGGCCAGTGACACAAGGAAGGGCATGCTGAACCCATGGGCATCAGGGGCAAGAACTGCTGGCAGTCAGACTGTAGGAGTGTGTGTCACCTCAGGGTCACAATGCCCAAGTCACTGAGGACAGGGCAGAACTCCCCTCCCCGCCACCGGTCCAACCCCTGCCTTCCTTCTCCCCCAGTGCCTCTTGCTGCAGAAGTGGACGTGGTGCTGGTGTCCCCTCCCAGCTACGCTTCCCCCATTCACCCTCCTCCAGCACAGCCCAGAGGAAGGGTCCCAGCAGACCCCGCGCAAGCTGGGTCAGAGAAGCTGACACAGACATTTCCCAGACCTGCTCTGCCTGGCCCAGCAGGGCCGGGCAGCAGCCTGTGGCCCGAGGCACGAATATATGCATCCCTCCAGGCTTCCCTGCTGTCCCTGCAGCTGTTGGAGGCCAAGGCACAATCCCTGTCCCCCAGGGCTGTGCCCAAGAGACCCCCAAGGCATGTCCCAGCTCCCTGAGGGCAGGATGGCACCAGGAACAAAGCCAAGAGGAGGGGGATGCCAGGTCTCCTTACCCAGACTGTGGTGCCGTCTCCCAGTTTCTGCCACTCTGCAGGCCTCTGGGGAAGCCCTCCTTGCTGCAGCAGAGCTCCTCAAGTGGAAATAACTAAAACACCTGGTGCAGCCACAGCAGACATGAACCGCCATAGAGTGCTTGGTGAGGACAACCCCCAGGGCGAAGGCTGCCCCCTGGGTCTGGGGTGTGGGCTGTGTAGCTGTGCCTCGCCTGCCCTGCTCCAGCCCACAGCCTGGAGCTGCATCCTTCTTCCCTGTCCTCAAGAAAAGAGCCCCCATGGGCTCTTCTCCAGGCCCCTCTGCCCTTCCTGCACCCAGTGGGAGGGAGGGGGAGAGGGAGGGGTCTCTCTCTCTCAACAGAGGTGCTAGGAGAAGGGACGTGTCCGCATAACTGGGAAGGGACACTGACATGTGCTCTCTCCAGATGGTGCAGGACAGGAGAAGGGCTGAAGAACATATGAAGCAGAGCCTGCCATACCTGAAGACTGCTCAGCCAACCTTGTGAGTGGCGTCCATCAGGTTCATCGGTGAGCCACAACCCCTGGGGTTCCTCTTCTGGCAGCCTGTCCCCTGTCCCCACCACTGCACTGGCAGTGAGGGGCAGCCCCGTAGCTGCCAGAGCCCCAGCTGCCCCATACAGTGCCCACCATGCTGGTGGGCTTGCTGGGAGCCTTGCTCAGTCCCACCACCCTCGAGTACTGTCCTTCCCTGGGGTCAGCCCTGCTGAGGGGCAGGAGGGCGTGAGGCCATGCTGGCAGGGCTGGTGGCTGTGCTGTTAGGAGCGTGCTGGGGAGCAGAGGTCTGTCAGGAGCTCTGTGCCTGGGGCTTGCTGTGTGGCACCTGAGGGAACAAAATGAGAAGAAGCTGCAGGACACCTGCAACGGTGAGTAGGGGCAGTGCTGTGCTGGCTAGGGCAGGTGCAGCAGGGGACATGGTGCTGCCATGCCTGGCCCTGCTCCAGGAAAATGCTTCAGGAGCTGAGGAATGTGTCTGGGTCACATGGGGCATTCCTGAGCAGCAGCTTCCAGCTGACCCCTTGGTCTTGCCTGCTCCCCCTGGCCAGGGAAAGAGAGGGATGGGGCTGGCATGGGAGGGTCTCTGCAGACAGTGGGGTTTCACCGCTGCTCTCTTTCATTCTGTCACAGCCCTCGAGCCCTTGGTGAACGATGCTGAACCCTCAGTCCAGTCCTTGGCAGCTCAGACCTCGCTGAGCCTGGGAATACCAAGGAAGCAGTCAACACTGGGATGGTCCCTATGGACACTGTGCTGTAGGCTCTGCAGAGGCAGGAAGAGGTGAAGGTCTCCTGGGGAAAATGACTACATGTGAATAAAGCTGGAACAAGCGGCCCACTCCCATGGTGTCCTTCACATAGGGAGCACCCTGAGCACGCTGAGCGGACTTGCAAATTTGGTTTTCAACATGTTTACCCTTTCTTTCGGCTTTCCTGCAAAAGAAGCCATGTTTGTTCACCCCCCCTGCAAGTCTTTTCTTTAGGGAGGCAGAGTGCAAAGGGAAGATGGCGGACCCTGGAGAAATTGGGATTGCCTGCAGAGCTGCCCAGCACCCCCACTTCCATCCACAACACCTTCCCTGCTCACTTTGATAAGTGTATGCTGCTGGTTCAGCTGGCCCAGGCTGGCAGCAGATGTCAACTTTGTCTGCCTCATACAACCCAAGCAGTATCAAGGGCTCTCGTAACACCCTAAACTCCCCAGTGAGAGTCTACCGAGGGGCCGCACTTTCCCTGCACTTACTTGTGCCTATATGTTCCTAGCTACAAGGCTAGGAAGGGTCACTTGTCCAGCCTCCTTTGGACTTGACTACATGCTTGGAGAACTTTAGGCATGAATCTTTTCATTCCTAAAGCACAGAAAAGAAATAAGACACAAGTATGGAAGAGGTAGGAGGCATTTTTGGCATGCCTAGTTGCCTCCAAATTCCTGGGTAATCATGTTTGTTTATGGGAAATTTGCTCTTCTTACATCAACTTTAGCAGCAGTTGATACAATGGAAAAACATCAAAAAAAATAGAAGCGGCAATCTGTAATTGCTCTTTCATTAGCAGTTGTACTTTCTTACACTGCACTGTGAGTCTCTGCCATGCATTAAAGAGCATGGCATCTCTGCCATAAGCATGAGCTCTTACTGATGAGATTGCTGGACTTAAAGCTATGTTCATAAGTACTATTATTTGCTATTTAATACAACAGGTGAAGAGGTGAGAGTTTTATACCGCTCTTGAAGCACCTTTCTGCCTTGTTCCAAGAAATTGTCAATGGCACAAGTACAGAGTAATCTTCAACAAGATCATACTTGCTAGGTGATGTACATTAACTGAGCGCAGAAACACAGCAGATCAGAGAAAAAATGCACCTGTCAGCATCCTATCTCCAACAGTAGCCAGCAGAAGGCACTTAAGGGGCAGCATAATAACAAAGCAGTATTTCCCTGCTGTGGTATTTTCCTGTCAGCTTTCAGCAATCTCTGTTAGATCAGAGCCCACCTCAAGTAATTATATACTACACAGAGTGTTTTCCTGGAAAATTGAGACACCCTGAAATGTCACGTATCTTCTTCACGGACTTGCAAAGAAAAGGGAGAATCACATCCAGTGCCATAGAGAAAGTTACAGTCTATGAAACATCACACTTTCCTTTAGAGAAATACAGCTTTTTCCTTCAGTTATTGCAGGCTGTTTGAGAGAGGTTTCATCAACTGGAACACTGCACTGAGGTTGGGTGCTGTGTATTGCCTGTTTCTACCCCTGCTCACACAAAAAAGTATTTGTTTCTTTATGGAGCCACATGTGTCTGCTAGGCCACTCACCAAAGCCCTGAAGGGCCTGGATATTACTGGGGTTGTTGGATCATGGTAACTGGACAGACTGACTGAGAAAACAAGACACAGCAATGGTTAGAAACTTACCAGAGATAACAGGAGTGTGGATAGAAACACAAAACTGTTCTTTATAAACAAGTGCAAACCCTATGCTGTAGTAAAACATCCACTGAGGTGTGTGTGCACGCACATAGAATTCAATTAATGCATCCTACCTAGGAGGAGAGCATTCCTGAGGCAGGTGAAAGAAGAGCTTTGTTTGTAATAAATGCGACAACATATTTAGTACTAGGAAAAGATCATCGAGCACATTCATCAGCCATGCAACCAAAACTTGAAGAATAACCTACCTGAAAACCACAGTTACCGACCTATAACATATGCAAGTTCTAATCCTCTTGGAAAAAAGGGATTCAGCAGCCTAAAAACCGCAGCATAAAGAAACTGTATTCCCGTTCAGCTATTTCAGAGTCACACTGAAAGAGATTACAGAGAAGAGCTGACTTCTACTTATGCTTAAGCGCTCTGAGGACTGGGTCATAGAAATTTACCTCCCCTTTGGTGTTTCTGCAAATAGCTTAATCTGTACTCAAGCTTCAGGTTCTACAAGCTCTTTCCAGGCTTGCTCTCAGAATGACTGTTCTTTTCCCTGAATAAAATAGGTTGAGTTTCCTAGGATAATGTTAAGAGGAAAACACAAGATCGAGTGTATGTGGTTTAAGTGCCATTTTTTTACTTACCAGTGTATTTCATCTATTCCATGTGGCATTCACATTTCAACATTCACAGGCTCCAAAGTGAATCAACTCTCTTCTTCTTATTCATGACCCAGAACAATGGATTAGTGATCACCTTGAACCCTGACAAGAAATAGTTTACATCTGTCATGGTTTTGGCCTCAGTTAGCAACAAAGAACCACGCAGCCACTCACTCAACCCCCACAGCTGTGGGGGAGAATTGGAAGAAAAAGGCAAAACTCGTGGGTTGAGCTAAAGGCAGTTTAACAGATCGACAAAGGAAAGAGAAAAACAACAATAACACTGATAGATGAATGTACAAACGCGATTACAGTACCACCGCTCACCCACCGGACCTGGGCAATCCCAGCCCACTCTGAGCCACGACTTCCTGCCCCCTCCGCTGGCCAGCTCCTGGCTATGGACTGGGCATGGCTTACATGGTATGGAATACCTCTGTCCCAGGCCAGATCCTTGGGGAAATTAACCCCATCCCTGCTGAACCCAGGAAAAAATCTCTTTCACAATTTAGTAAATAATTCTTTCAAAATTATTTTGTTTATATCTCTTTTTAGTCTTTTATCGCAGACAAAGACCATGTTATCCAAAACCACAACCATGCTGCCCAGAACATCACTAGCCCATGCCTGACAAATCAGGACAGCCAACAGAAAGCATGTATCCTCATACAGCCTTTCTTTTGTCTAGACTACATGCTTCCAGAATTTCCACTGCATGCAGGCCTTTCATGATTATAGAGATGGGAAAAAGAATCAGATTAGCATTGTTATGTCCCAGTTCTATAATGACTCTCAAAGTACTTGGTAGGTACTCCTTGATGTCAAGCACTGGGACACAATGGGATCACTTTTCATTTTGCATCCATGTCTAACATTTGTAGTTTTGGAGAAAACCTTGAAGTTGTTCCCATGTGGAACAGTTCAAAGATGCGGCAAGTAGATCCACCACTTGGGAGTCCTGAACTTTTTAAAATGATCTCAAGATTTTTTGCAACAGCTTTTTAAAAAATATAACAAGGATTTAGGTGGAGGCTAAACTTTGGAAAACACTAGGTCTTTGTCAGTAACAGTTCTGCAGTGAACATATGCTTCCTGTTTCTGAAGAGGGAAATCTTTCCTCTGCTCCAGGGCCTCACATAAATTCTGTGGTACTAAGCCAGTATAGAAAGACATTATAAAAATCATAGAATCATAGAATGGTTTAGAGTTGGAAAGGACCTTGAAGATCATCGAGTTCCAACCCCCCTGCCATAGGCAGGGACACCTCCCACTAGACCAGGCTGCCCAAGGCCACGTCCAGCCTGGCCTTGAACACCTCCAGGGATGGGACCTCAACAACCTCCCTGGGCAACCTGTGCCAGTGCCTCACCACCCTCAAAGTGAAAAACTTCTTCCTAATGTTTAATCTAAATCTGCCCTCTTCCAGTTTAAAGCCATTCCCCCTCGTCCTATTGCTACCTGCCCTAGTAAAAAGTCCTTCCCCAGATCTCCTGTAGGCCCCCTTTAGGTACTGGAAGGCCGCAATAAGATCTCCCCGGAGCCTTCTCTTCTCCAGGCTGAACAGCCCCAACTCTTTCAGCCTCTCCTCATAGGAGAGGTGCTCCAGTCCTTGGATCATCCTCGTGGCTCTCCTCTGGACACGTTCCAGCAGGTCCATGTCCTTCTTATGTTGGGGACTCCAGAGCTGGACACAGTACTCCAGGTGGGGTCTCACGAGAGTGGAGTAGAGGGGCAGAATCACCTCCTTTGACCCGCTGACCACACTGCTTTTCATGCAGCCCAGGATACGGTTGGCCTTCTGGGCTGCGATCGCACATTGCTGGCTCATGTTGAGCTTCTCGTCAATCCGCACACCCAGGTCCTTCTCCCCAGGGCTGATCTCCAGCCATTCCCCGCCCTAAACATTTCACAAATGGAATTTAAAATCTACTTACCTGCTACAAAAGACTTTGACCTGACATGCTAAAGTTCAATTTTGCTGTGGGTATTTCCATAGTTGTTCTATGCTGCAGACAGACCTTTTGTTGTAAGGCAGGTTCCGAACTCATAGAATCATAGAATCATCTAGGTTGGAAGTGACCTTTACGATCATTGAGTTCAACCATCAACCTAACGCTGCCAAACCCACCACTAAACCATGTCCCTCAGCACCACGTCTACCAGTCTTTTAAATCCCTCCAAGGATCATAATTCCACCACTTCTCTGGGCAGGCTGTTCCAGTGCTTGACAATGCTTTTGGTGAAGAAATTTGTCCTGATATCCATCTTAAACTTCCCCTGGTGCAACTTGAGGCCATTTCCTCTTATCTTATTGCTTGTTACTTGGGAGAAGAGACCGACCCCCAAAGTAAAGAAGTTCCTCCTCAGGTTTAGACGGAACTTCCTATGTTCAAGTTTGTGCCCATTACCCCTTGTCCTATCACTGGGCACCACTGAAAAAAGACTGGTCCAATCTACCTGTCACCCTCCCTTTAAGTATTTATAAGCATTGATAAGATCCCTCCTCAGTCATCTTTTCTCCAGGCTAAAAAGACCCAAGTCCCTCAGCCTTTCTTCATAAGAAAGCTACTCCAGTCCCCTCACCATCTTTGTAGCCCTTTGCTGGACTCTCTCCAGCAGTTCCTTGTCCTTCTTGAACCAGGGAGCCCAGAACTGGACAATACTCCAGATGTGGCGTCACCAGGGCAGAGTACAGGGGGAGGATGACCTCCCTCGACCTTCTGGCCGCATTCTTCTTGACGCACCCCAGGATGCCATCGGCCTTCTTGGCCACCAGGGCACATTGCTGGCTCATGGTCATCCTGTTGTCCACCAGGACTCCCAGGTCCCTTTCCACAGAGCTGCTCTCCAGCAGGTCAGCCCCTAACCTGTAACAATGCATGGGGTTATTCCTCCCCAGTTGCAATACCCTACACGTGCCTTTGCTGAACTTCATAAGGTTTCCCTCTGCCCAACTCTCTAGCCTGTCCAGGTCACACTGTATGGCAGCACAGCCTTCCAGCATGTCAGCCACCCCTCCCAGTTTTGTGTCATCAGCAAACTTGCTGATGGTACACTCTATCCCTTCATCCAGGTCATTGATGAATATATTGAATATATTGAATTTCATGAACTCAGGCTGACTGGGTCTGATTGTCTGTTTGTCCTGCATGTGCTGCATGATGGCACTCGGGACAATCTGCTCCATAACCTTTCCAGGCACTGAGGTCAGACTGACAGGCCTGTAGTTCCGCAGATTCTCCTTCTGGCCTTTTTTGTGGATGGACATCACATTTGCCAAACTCTAGTCAACTGGGACCTCCCCTGTTAGCCAGGATTGATGATAAATGATGTAAAGTGACTTGGTGAGCACTTCTGCCAGCTCCCTCAGTACCCTGGGATGGATCCCATCCAGCCCCATAGACTTGTGTGTGTCTAAGTGCTGTAGCAGGTCCCTCACCATTTCCCCTTGGGTTATGAGTGCTTCATTCTGCTCCCCGTCCCTGTCTTCTAGTGCAGGGGGCTGGGTCCTTTCTGAGATGTGTGGCTACAGGAAGCTTCCACTTACATCTCCATGGACTCCATCAGAAGTTCAGTGCAGTCATTGGGGATCCTTCAGTGAACTCTTGGTCTTACTAAATTCTATGAGCTAGAGCACAGAAACAAGGACTTAGGCACTCAGAAACTCTTGTTTCTGAGAGCAACAGGTAACATTTTCTGGACCCTGCTCTTCTGTTCCAACTCCTACACTCACCAAACCCATTTCCTAAAAACTTTCGGTAGACATGTTCACCATGTCAGAATCTCCCTGTATCATCCGTAGTTTTTTTCCTAAAATGTTAAACAGTTTCATATAGAACACTATATCTAGATGCTAGGAGGGAGCTAGGACACTACACAAAAATTATACTTCATTATTTCAGCTTTTTTCACTGTTAAAAATCCTCATTCAAACTGCTTTCAAGCACTACCTTCAGTAGCCCTACTGCACACCTGTAATCTCAGCTCTCATGACAAAAATTGCATTGTATACCTGCTATCACTCACTTGAGTGTCAGCAGCAGTTTGTGATGCTAATTAAATGCAAATTTACATATCGCAGACTATTTATATTTATTTTTTGACACAACAGTAATTCACTCTTCTGCATAAATTAAGTCTTGTTTACCTGCCTCACCATTATTTTTTTTTAAGTATTTTTCTTCAGCTATCTGGTCACTCTGATACAATAAGCTCTGAAAGTATTATCAAGAGATGTCATAGTACATGTTGTAAAGAGTAATTTTATGCTTTGAATAGACAACACCCTGTTTTATTTCCTACTTAATTTAAATATTGTGACCAGTTCACTGACAAATTTTCAACTACAGTAATGTAAAAAAAGTGGTAACAAGTGGAAAACCCATTTAATATTATCCAGGGTTCATTAGAAGATATTTAACTTTGACTGATTCTTACCAGTAGTACAACATCCTTAAAGCTGGCCCTGTTAAAGACTGAGGAATGGGCAGACTTTTGTTCTTCTCACGCTGCATGCAGTTTTAAAAAGGCATGGGTCTCATGGTGTGGCAAGGAAAGGCTAATGGAAAGTCTGCCCTGGAGGAGAAGCTCTGAAGTATCTTCACTCATGCGGTGAGATATTTTTACATGCTCAAGTAGCAATATGTTTCTCTTGAGTTTGTGTGAAGGGAAATGACACAAGAAGTGTGAAAGAACAGCAAATGCTTTTCCAGTATAAGCTGGAGTGGAACATACGCCTGTGGCTTTTCACTCAACTGCTGCTCAGATTTTGCTTAGCAGCTCATGTTAAAGCCCGATGTGTGCTGGTCAAAGCCAGGACAATACATGGGCAGGACAGGTGCCCAAAAAGAGCCAAAAGCCATGATGCAGCCACTGTCACCTGCAGCTAGCTGTCTCTTGCAGCCATCATCTCTGCAGACTGAATCTGCTAACTCTTGGAAATGGTATATAAACCAAACTTCCAAGCTCAAAGGTATAAAAAAGACAGCTTACCCAAAAAGCTCTTCAAGTAGATGCAACAGCAGGCATACTGCTGAGGCTTTCATGTTTCCCAGGGGGATAAAGGGGACACCCGCGCTGTGATGGAGGAGGAAGGCTAAGCACTCTCACCGTCGGCCAGGCAACTATTTTGCTCTTTGGTGCAAAAGTTATGAGTTATAAATTGTGAGTTATGAATTAGAGAACTTGTGAGTCAGAAAACTCATGACTTAAGTGATGAATTAGTGAATTCATGTGTTAGGCTAGTGTGTGCAAAGGGGATTGAGCCTGTTTGTTGTGTTTGTTTGCTTGCTTTCCTAATGAGCTCATAAAATAAGGTTTAATTTACAGAGTACAAGGTCCTGTGAATTTGAGAGATCCAAACGGATGGTAACAGTGCCAGTGGCACAGTACCTCAGTGTACATCAGTGTGGGAAGCTGAATATTGTCTCCACATGCCATCTGTATCAAGTTGGCATGCTCGCCTTTTATAAGGACATGACGCACTCTTTCATGCAGTTATTTCATCCCAATACTAACACATCAAATTTGAAGGAATGACTTGTTATTTCACTTTTCAGCATGACAAACAGGAAAGCAACAGCACGGTGCAAACTCCTGTTGATGTGGTACAGGTGGATCTCTACATATGCACAAAATTGACTATGAATGCATTTTCAGGCTGTCCTGTTCAATCTTTGGATCTCAGACTGTACAGTCCAGAGCAGGCGCTGCCTTGGGAAGCTAATAGAGCAGCAAAATAGGACTCTTTGGAAACTAATGCTGTTAACAAAGGCTTCACATTGTTCAAAGTTTGCCTCTATCTGCAACTCTTTACAAGCAGCACTACTTACAAAGAGAACACAATAGAATATTTAATTATTAACTCGTACCTTAGGCTAGCCTAAGGCTACATATACCAATGCTCTGTTCAACAAATAGCTTGTGCACTGAACAGTATGGTTGGGTTTCACAATGTTACATTTGGATTCTGCACCTAGGAATTAGAATGAATATTAGACCAACTGCAAGAGCCAGGTCACACACAGGAAGGGCAAGAAAATTACCAGAAACAACAGGAAAAAAAATACAGAAATGGCATGTGTGAATCAGTATAACCAATACCAAGTGGAAGAGATAACTCACACCTGAGGTACCTCATGAGATTTCACAGCAGATATATTCCCAATGAAACAAGAGAGAGAAACTTTAAAAGAGAATCACCTACTTTGATCTCCTGCAGAAAGGTTTTCTTATCAGGTATTAAAGGTTTAATGGTATAGTGGTACATTACAGCAGAAACCGAGTTCTTTGGTGCAATGGGACTTATCACTGACATACCTTTTTTTACAGCCTCTGTTGTAGGAAAGCCAAACACGCAACAATATATTACTTCTGTGCAGCAGCTACCTTCCCATGTTTCTGTACAAATCAAGATTATCAGAGTATTGCTCGGTTCCTTCCTTCTGTGTTGTAAAACAGGAAGCTGGTCACTTCAAACATGGTACCTCCGTGATTCCTGGAAAAGAAGGGAAACCGCAAGGAAGCGCAGCCCAGTACTTCTCATTAAATACTTGAGCCAGTAATTCTAAAAGACTGTAGGAGACAAATGACTCTTCTCGCAGCAATTACACCTCAACCTGTTTTGGGAAAGGAGAGGCATATCAACAAAAGTGTCAAAAAGGGTGAATTACTTTCCAGACCACTGTGCTCTCATCCTGCTGCAACTCCCATCGACCACAGTGAGCCTGACAAATGACACGCCACCTCTGCTGCCTGCCTTCGCAGTCCCAGCACATTTAGAAACCAGTTTCACAAGTTAGTTATAGAACCTGGCGCAAGGTTGCAATGCTTGCAACAAGATCCTACCTCCCCGGAATCCGTTTTGTTCCTTATGCTTGGATTCCACATGACATTTTTTCTTACCAAAGCTGAAAAAGCAAATGACAAAAAGGAATAATTTCTCAGAACTTTGTTTTGGCTGAACTTCCATTTCTGATATAAGTTTCATTAGCTAAGCTGACTTTTCTTAACCACCTGCCCCACACACACATGTTATAAATTATAAAACATGAGAATCTAAATCTTTCCTGCCTTTCTTTTGTTTTTTATTCCCATGTTAGTTTGCCTTAGGTATCTCTAACTCCCAATCAGAAACTCATTATTTAACATAAAGTCATACTAATGTCAATGAGCTTTAGATCAAACTTCTGATGATAGCAAAGCAATTAGAGAACTAATAATTTGGTGTGCTTTTTAAGTTAAAGATCACATAGGTTTTAGCTCATTTAAAAATTCAAGTTTCAGGCTAGTGCCATGGGCACCATCCTATTTGATTTAAGCATCTAGGAAAGCACACTTTTAAAGAAAAACTCCACATTGAGGTGCCAACAACAAATCCATAGACTTCAGTGAAAACTTTCGCACTGACTTTAT
This sequence comes from Anarhynchus alexandrinus, assembly GCA_008711295.1. Classification (NCBI taxonomy): domain Eukaryota; kingdom Metazoa; phylum Chordata; class Aves; order Charadriiformes; family Charadriidae; genus Anarhynchus; species Anarhynchus alexandrinus. The sequence goes on along the minus strand of VUYV01000935.1, from coordinate 39,067 downwards.
AAGATTTTGGACAAAGGCCATCTATAGCATGAGGAGCTCTGTTACAAATGGTTCTTGCCAGGGCTACCAGCTGACATAATTCAGCCGTGAAAGAGGTTGCAGCCTGAGAAAAATGACCTTGCTTGTTGGGAAAGTCTGAGAAGATGTGCCCTAAAGGAGGAGAATGTAAATGCTTTGTGCCTCTGCCCTTGCTTTTTGCAGGAGAATGAAAAGTAGATGCTGGTAAGAGGAAATAGGGTGGCCAACATCCAACTAATTCCTTTATTTTTCATGTCTTTGAGGTACAATTTCAATGCAACTTCCTCCCCTTTTTGAAAGGTTAAGTAGATCAATGTTTATATTCACATATTCCAAAATGCTATTCAAAACTATTTCCTAGTTATATCTGATGCCAGTGTGTGTGCCAACTGGTAAGAAAAAACAGCAACATGCTTCCCAAACTAATAAAAAAGTCCAAGTGTTTTCTGCCCATCACCATTGTTTGCCTAGAACATGAGCTCAACTCACACCTGGAAGTCATACACTTCAGCAGACCTATTATTTCTGGCAAACAGTGTGTATCAGGACTCCCATCCCCATCATGCAAGGACCCTAAAAATGACACAACTGCAAAGAATACCCTCTTCAAGGTCAGTGCTGAGGACAGTGGTGGTAGCACAAGCAGTGAGCTCCTGTTGCAGACAAGCTGGAAATAATTTTAGGTTCATCTAGGTCTGTCTTCTTTGTCCAGCACCTCAAAGAATCAGTCAATTTCCTTTTAAAAAATCAAACTGGTGCACCTTTCTTTATTTTTGTTTGTTTGGTTTGGTTTGGTTTTGGGGTTTTTTTTGTTTGTTTTATTTTCTGAGTGAGACTTCCAAACCGTCTGCTGTGAGCAAGGACATCTTCCACCAGATTAGGTTGATCAAAGCCCCATCCAACCTGATCTTGAACACTTCCATGGATGGGGTATCCACAACTTCTCTAAGCAACCTGTGCCAGCGTCTCACCATGTTCATAGTAAAGAATTTCTTCCTTATCTCTAATCTAGATCTACCCTCTATCAGTTTAAAACAATTATCACTTGTCCTATCGGTATGGGCCCTGGTAAAAAGTGTCTCTCCATTTTCATGTATTGAAAAGCCACAAGAAGCTCTCCCTGGAGCCCTCTCTTCTTGAAGAATCACAGCTCTCAGCCTTTCATCATGGTAGAGGTTCTTCCAGCCCTTGGATCATTTTCATGGCCCTCCTCTGAACCTGCTCTAACAGATCCAATGTCATCCTTGTGCTAGGATCCCCAGAGCTGGGTGCAGTACTCCAGGTGGGGTCTCACAAAAGTGGAGCAGAGGGAAAGCACCACCTCCCTTGACCTGCTGGCCACACTTCTTTCGATGCAGCCCAGGATATGGTTGGATTTCTGGGTTGCGAGCGCACATTGTTGTCTCATGTCCAATTATTCATCCACCAGTATCCCCAAATCCTTCTCTGCAGGGCTGCTCTCAATCCCTTTTTCCCCTATTCTGGACAGTGCCTTGTGGTTAAAGGACTTGAGACCCAAGCTCACCTCCTTGCTGTGCCACAGACTCCCACTGAGAGTCACCTAGCTCTGTATTAGAGATGCCACTCAGATGGTAATAGCTGTCCCCAAGCCACCGTTTCAGAAAGCATCTTGTGAGGTCAGCAAGGTAAAGAGAGGGCACCATAAGAAAAGCCACATAAATACCCAAGAGAGATCCCAGTCCTGCAGTAAACACATCTCTTATTCCCCAGGGGCTGCCAGCCCAGCACAAAACCTGTCATCTAGCAATTCCTGTTCCCCCACCTCCCCCAGCCCTCCTGCACCTTGTGTAGAAAGGCACCTGCACCGTGAGCCAAGTCCCTTCTTGGGAGGTCACCCAGGACCCTCTGGCCTTGATCGATGCCACCTACACTGTTCCCAAGGGCTCTGTAAGGTGACTGTATCAGCTGCCCCACTTCTGACTGAGCCCACACTTACAGTCCAGGATGAGGAAGAGGTCCCCACTGGGGTAAGCTCCAGCCTTGAATGCCACAGAGAACACGTTCTGGCCCGTCTGGGTCCTTGTGCTTGCTTCCAAGATACCAAGACAAGATAGGGCCAAACAGACCTCTGCAAATGAGGAGGTTCACAGCACTGCAGGGAGAAGGAAACTCTAGTACCAGGGAATATCTGGGATGGGTTAAATCCCAGCAAAAATTGTGGTTGAGCTACTCTTCCTACTGCCTTCCACTTCGTCCTGCTCCCAGGTACCACCTGCAGAAACAGGCACCTGGACTCAAACAGTGATCTGACACTTCAGCAATTTACCCACCCAGAATGCCAGTATCCCCTGATTGGACCGAGGTAGGTTGTGCAGAGTCCCCAACAAAAATATCCCAGTCCTCTGGGATTACAGTGGTTACAGGGTTTGGCTGCTTTCACGAGGAAGACTGGAGATTTCTTATGGTCTAAGACTCTTTCTTCCTTGCACCTACATCACATGAGTGTAGTCTGCCTCTCCAGCCAGCTCAGAACCAGGGACAGTATCACAAAAAAAAAGGACATTTTGGCAAGGTGTAGTGCCTGTGTTCTCTCCCTTTCTGGTGGCACTTGTGTGCTGTAGGGCGGTGCTCCACCAAGAGGTGGCTGCATTTCAGCGTGCCATGAAGTGATTCTCACAGAGTTGCTGGCAGCTTTCAGGAAGACAGCAAGCATCAAGGGTTGTGTTACCTATGTGACCCTTCACACCAGCTGCGTGTCCTAACTACCTGCTCTGCTGGCCTTACAGTGCATCAAATGAGCATCTTTCTGTGGACACTGGCAGGCCAAGGCTGCAGCAGTTGCCCTCCTGTCTGTGCTGACAGCTCCTTTCCATCCCCTACCCACATGCAGCAAGCCACCTTCTCTCCTTGCTGACATCTACATCTTTGACTTATTGTGTTGCCTGAAGGTGGATGAACAGAGCTGGCCATCACACTATATCTGGCCACTGTAGCTGGAGGGAGCAGACGGACCATCACTGCCTGCTTTGGGCTGGCCTGAGAAAGCAGACAGTACCAAAAAGTGGAAGCAGCTACAGCTCCAGTGAGCAAATTTCCTGCCACGCCAGGCTGATCTGAAAGCTGGAGAAGGCTGGAAATATGCCCTCAGAGGGCAGGAGCCTGCTTGCTGCCCATCACCTAGTGAAGCTTTCCCAAGTCTTGAATCCTCAGTTCAGACTGCTTTCTGCTCGATAAATCCTGCCAAGTAGTGGATATGTACAGGGTGTCCACAGCACCGTCTCTCTGGCTGTAGCTCAGGGACATAATCCACCCCATCATGAACAGACGGGTGAGCCACCCTAAGTCTGTGTCCTGGTTTGAGGTAAAACAGGACCAATTTTCTGTTCAGTAATTTTACTTTGTGGCAAAGCATCTTCTAACTAACTGAACTCTCTGAAATTAATGGCAGACTGTAGTCTGCTCCCAGAGTAACAGGACCTGATTTTTTCTAATTTATGCCAAGGAATGTTATGCAGAGAGGCTCTTGTTTATACTTATTGTTATAACAACCAAGGCCAGCTAACTTTGTTATTTGCACCGTTGGAGGGTCGGAAGCAGAAAAGCATAGAAGGTCGCCCCTGTGGGAAGGACCAGACAGGACAGGTGACCCAAAACTGACCAACAGGGTATTCCATCCCATCTGCATCATGCTTGGTACAAAAGCTGAGGGATCAAAGGGTCAGCTCTCTCTCTTTCTTCAATGGCTGACATCTGTGGAGGACTCTGTCTGTTTGTCTGCCTTTGATCCCAATCCATGCGTTCCAGCATCCAGATCTGAAATCCAGTTCCCATCTATCGCTAAGTCCAGTCTGGGACTTTCCCGGTGCCACCGGTGACATGACTGTCATCCTTGGAGCTCAATACGGTTTTGTATATCTTGTGTATGTTTCATTATTTTCTTTTTTATCATTTTATTAATATTTTCATTAAACTTGTTTAGTTTTTTTCTAAACTCATAAGTCTCTTTGTCTCTTGCCCTCCTCTTCTTGGAGAGAGACGTGGGGGAGAGTATCTGTCGTTCATTTCAGTGGCCAGTCCGACCTAAACCACGACAGCCTGTGGGAGGACAAGCATCCTTGCTAGAAAGAGAAAAGTTGCTTTACCCAGGACTGTATCTCAAAAAGGGTGTGAGATAACATGTAGGGCCACTGTTCAGGGACTGTCAGGAGAAAGAATGAAACTCTCTTGTCCCTGGAGTTTATGTGGCCAGGCAGAGCTTGGCTGAAGTCTCAGGGCTGGTTGCTCTGGTCTCCCCTCCAGGTACCTGGCCATCTGCTATCCGCTGTGCTTCTGGGAGCTACAGGACACCCACAACACAGTAGCTGCCATGGCTGTGATCTGGGGGCTCTCCATGATTTTTGCTGGGCCCTACCTAAGCTACTATGACCTACTTGAGTGGGAGTGCAGCTACATCTACATACCTGGCTGGGAGGAGTGGAGATGCAATGTCATGGACACCAGCTCATTTGCCTTTGGCAAAGTCATCCTAGCACTGATAATCAGCTTCTCCTACACCAAGACCATCAAGTACCTGTGGACAGTAGTGGACTCCCTGGAGGACATATCAGAGTCAAAGAAGGCCAAACGGAAGGTAACCAAGATGCTCCTCACTGTAACCATCCTTTTCTGCCTCTGCTGGCTGCCCTACCACATAGTCATCCTCTGATACCTCTATGGAGAGTTGCCCTTCAACCAGGCCACCTACACCTTTGGCCTACTTTCCCACTGCATGGCCTATGCCAACTCCTGCCTCAACCCCATCGTCTACTCCATGGTCTCCAAGCACTTCCACAAGGCCTTCAAAAAAGTTTTCAGCTGTGTCTTGAGGAAAAAGCACCGGCAACAAGGTGCATGTGGTGCACGTTGCCCACATTGTGCCCAGTCCACTGAAGTGTCCCAGATGGACAAGGACAATAACACGTGCAAGCTGAATCCAGCCTCCATGGTAGTCCCATCCAGTTCCTTCAAGCCCCTTCATATTTCTCAGTGGCCAAGCTCCACACCATCTGTGTCACCAGCTTCAGACCACTCTTTCCCATTGGATGAGAGAGGACGCTGGACAGGCAAGCCAGAAACTTCTATACACTGCTTCTGGTCTTGTCATTCCTTCCCATTCCATGCACCAGCTGTTCTCCTGAGCCATGTCCCCACAACATACTGTATGCAAGGGAACGGACCTGGACTTGCTCCTGATCCTCAGACCACCTGGACTCCAAGAACTAAAACTCCAGCTCCTCTGTTGGCTCTTATCCTTCCAACTCCTCTGCTCAGTGGCCTCACTGCTCTGGACACATTGGTTACTTGTCAAAGAGTCCCTTCTTCCTCCCAGTGCCCCATTTGGCCAGACTGGCTCCCACAGCAGGAATGGCAATGGACACGGGCAGTGCAGGCAGGGCCAGGCAAGCAAAGGTGGTGTGGAAAGCGGCTGTCACAGCCCATGGATGGTTGCAGTGATGGATTTGGTGCTGGCTGTGCTGCTCTCCCAGTGACTGGGTCCTCTCCTGGGATGTGGGGCAGGCTGTGGGCTCTCTGCATGTGTGGGATGTTGCTGCTGTACATACTAGAGAAATGTCTTTCTAACCCAGAGCGAATAAATACACTTCCCTCATTCAGGCAACAGTTAGGCCTGCGGTGGTCATCTGGAGTGGGGATGGGCTACCCTATATGTCAACGGGGCCTTTTTCCTAACTGGTGTAAACCACAGTACACCATGAAAACCAGCACTGAGCAAAGTCTGCAGAGCCAAACCCTTACTGGTGTCCCCAGTCCTTCTCCACAGCCTTGTTTAGTGACATAGCCACCAGGTCCCTGTGCAGGTCAGTGCACAAGTGATATTTTTCTCCCAAGATAAACTGCCTCCACCCTCCACAGTTAAGAGTCTACTGTCAGTGCATAAAAGCAGCTTTATCTGAACACCACATCTCAGAGGTCCCATGGACAGGCAAGGGCTAGTGGACAGAGGTATAGTTAAGCAGTTAGTTCAGTTATAGTTCCTCCTGTTTGCATGGCAGGCACTTTGTGCAGGGGATCAAGGAGGCTCGCTTTCCATAGTGGAGCAGATGCTCTTCAGGACACGCTGAATCTCCTCTCAGAATCTAAGCATGCACTTGACCCCCTGGAGCTTGAGGAGGGAAAACTCTCATCTCCCTTACCACGGCTGATTAGGTGCAAGTGAGTGCCTTCTTCCCATTGCTAAATCACTGAAGATCATAGAATCATAGAATATCTCAAGTTGGAAGGGACCCATAAGGATCATCTAGTCCAACTACCTGCTCCTTGCAGGACTACCTAACATTAAACCATATGATTAAGGGTGTCCTCCACACACTCCATGAATTCTGGCAGGCTTTGTGCCATGACCGCTTCCCTGGGCAGTCTGTTCCAGTGACCAACCACCCTCTCAGTGAAGAACTTTTTCCTGATGCCCAAGCTGAACTTCCTCTGAAACAGCTTCATTCCATTTCCTCATGTCCTGTCGCTGGTCACCAGAGAGAAGAGATCAGCATCTCCCTCTCTGTGGATCCCCTTGAGGAAAGTGTAGACTGCAATGAGGGCACCCCTCAGCCTTCTCTTCTCCATGCTCAACAAGCCAAGTGAATGCAGCTGCTCCTCTTAAATTCTCCCCTAGAAACCTTTCACCATCTTGGTCGCCATCCTCTGGACACACTCTAATAGTTTGGTGTCTTTATTATATTAAGGCACCCAAAACTGCACATGGTGCTTGAGGTGGCACCACATCAGTGCAGCATAGAGTGGGGCTGCCTCGACCAGCTCACAATGCTGTGCTTGATGTACCCCAGGACACGGTTGGCCCCTTTGGCTGCCAGGGCACACTGTTGACTCGTGTTCAACTTGCCATCAACTCAAACCCCCAGATCTCTTTCCACAGGGACGCTCTCCAGGCTCTTGCTCCCCAATTTGTACATATAACCCAGTTAGAGAATCCAGCACTTGCTCTTGTTAAATTTCATATGGTTGGTGATTACCCAGATGCCTAGTCTATCCAGATGTGTCTGTAAGGTCTTTCTACCGCTGAGGAAGTTCACAGCTCCTCATAGTTTAGTGTCATCGGCAAACTGACTTAATGTACATTCGACTCCTGTATTCACATCACTTGTAAAAATGTTGAAGAGCATTACAGTGGTAGAAAACCTCTTCACTGCTAGGCACCAGACACACCTTTCAGACACAGTTGGCAGTCTTTTACACTTTCTGTAGTCATTCAATAATTCAAAAAGGAAAACATAGCTTACAACTTCATTTCATATAGCTCACAGGTATATGTCTGGCCCTGGAGCTCCTCATATTGACTGAACTTTCTACCCTCCTAATTACTGACATTTGAAAATGTAAGGCACTGATAGAAATGGGAGACCTTTACCCCCAATCCAACCCATTTCTTTCTAATAGCACAACTTTAGATTGAGACTTGTGTATTCTGAACACCTATGTTGCTACTTTACTTTCCTGAGCATGTCCTACAGTCTTTAAGTTTCTACATTACAAAATTTAGAACTCACCAGAAATATGCAGCTGCCCTGTGGAAACCCACATCCATTAATTTTATAGGCAGAGTACCCGTGAACTAGAACACAGCTCTGGATAGGATTACTAATGCTTTGATGCAGAGCGAGTACAAATCTCCTTGGCATTCATTTAAATGATCGTATAGCCCATAGTAGCAAAGCTACAACATTTGATAGTAGCATTAAAATCACTCAGCTGATGTAATTGAAAATGTGCAGTAATTCCTTCAAGAAGGAAAAGTAGCAGTGGTCAATAGTTTCTACTGCTTTTTAAAAAGATGTTTATATGTGGATTACCTAGTAATGCCATTTCAGTTTAGCACATGGTTCATATGCATGTGTAGCTGTAGCCAAATGGGTAAATGACATGGTTTATTAGGTCTAGCATGCTCAACAGGTTTGGAGGACCAAGAATTAAGCATGTAGACTATCTTTCTAACTAGTCATCACAGCAAGGTCATGAAACAGGTTTAAACCAGATTATCTGAGGTCCCAAGTACAAAAACGGATGAATATATACTGGTGGTTTGACCAGCAGCCAACTATTTTGCACTATAAATACTAGCAGCCTTTATGAGACCTTGAGCTCTCCCTTCATAGCAGCTGGCTGCACAGCCATGATTTCCCCTTGACCATTTCCCAGGAAAAACGGTCTATTGGTATGTTTGGGGCAATTGGGCATTCACCTGGAAAAAAAGAAATAGGGTGAAAAAAGTCAAAAACTCATCAGATCCTGAGTACTCCGCTTTCTAAATTGCTCGTGGATTCTGCCGCTCCACCCTGTTCACCCCGTTCCTTTTGTTTCTCCCTCTCTTACCGAAATGTATCCCCTAATCGGTCACATAATGCCTAACCTTGCTGCCATCCAAGCTGCTGTGGGAGGTGCTGCTGCCCCCACGGGTGCAGGTGTTCCTGCACCAGTCTTGCGTGTATACACTCAGCAACCCTGGAATCCAAGAAATTTAGCACTTTGGGGGAGAAAAATGCCACATGTTCAAGAGGACACTGTGCTCAACTCTTTTCCACTATCTGTATGGAGCACAACCCTTCATATTCTGATGTTCAAATACTGTTGAAAGAGTTATTTAGAGCAGATGGGAGAAAGAGGATATTTGAAAATGATGCTGGGCTGACTCAACAAGCTGGAGGGGAGTGCCAGCCATTGCCAGCTGCTGATCCCCATTATGATTATAATGTAGCAGGTGACATGGCAAACCGGCAAACCGTGTGTTGGAACTTAATAGAGGTGATCAGGGCACAAATTGGTCTAAAGTGCAATAATACCAACAACAACCAGATAAGCACCACAGTGACTTCTGGGCCAGGCTGAGACAAACCCTTCTAAAACATGGGGGAATGATGGAGCAGAATTTTAATGACACATTGCCTGCCAGTATATTTGTGGACGAAGCTGCCTCTGACATCCGTAACTATTTCAAGGATCACAAACCGGGGTGGAGAGGAGAAAATTTGAAAAAAAAATCTGAGCATTGCAATATTCATTTTTGATAGTAGAGATGAAAAGAAGAAACGCAAAATAGAGAATGTAAGGCAAAAGGAGAGACAGCAAGAGGCTAGTCTGCTTGCAGCAGCAATTGTTCGAGGAATGCAAGGGTGAGGCCAAGGCAGAGCTCTGTCTCTTGGCAATACTGGCAGAAAGGTAGGGGTAGAGGAGCTGACTACAGATTAGGTGATTGGAATGATTGTTGTAACTACTGTGAGGAGAAAGGACACTGGGAAAGAAAATATCCTGTGAGGCTGATGGGGCCCTGTGGACCTGGATTTGGGAAAGGTCAGACGAATATTGCTGAACAGCAATGACAGGAGGAAGGGGACTCAGAAGTATCTCAAGATATATGTGGGGTTTGGACTACTACACTGAATCATAAGGGTCAAATTGGGGATGTTGTGGTTTAATCCCAGTCAGCAACTAAGCACCACACAGTTTCTTGCTCAGTTTCCCCTGGTGGGATAGGGGAGAGAATCAGAAGAGTAAAAGTGAGAAAACTCATGGGTTGAGATAAAGACAGTTTAATAAGTCAAGCAAAAGCCGCACATGCAAGCAAAGCAAAGCCAAGCAAGGAAATCATTCAGTGCTTCCCATCAGGCAGGCGGATGTTCTGCCACATCCAGGAAAGCAGGGCTCCATCACATATAACGGTGACTTGGGAAGACAAACTCCATCACTCCAAACGCCCCCCCCCCTTCCTTCTTCTTCCCCCAGCTTTACACACTGAGCACAACCTCCTGTGCTCTGGAATATCCCTTTGGTCAGTTGGGATCAGCTGTCCCATATCCATCCCCTCCCAACTTTTTGTGCATCCCCAGCCCATCACTGGCAAGGCAGTGTGAAGAGCAGAAAAGACCTTGACGCTGTGTAAGCACTGCTCAGCAGTCACGAAAACATCCCTGTATCATCAACACTGTTTTCAGCACAAATCCAAAACACAGCCCCATACTAGCTACTATGAAGAAAATTAACTCTATCCCAGCCAAAACCAGCACAGGGGGAAAAATAGAAGACAAGGAAATAGCGGACAGAGGAGCCACTATATATATCGCTTTTGAATTTCAAACCTAAGTACAGGTTCCACATTGGGCAAAACACTTTACTGTAATGGATTTAACAGCTGCGTTATTTAATGTTTCTATAGAAGAAGACAGCCAGCAACTCCAGCACTTACATGGAAAGACCAACAACTAACGTGGACCTGCTTGCCCCGTGAGTTAACTGGGTCTTCTACGATATTCTCCCATTTGCTTAAAGATGACTTTGCTTAAAGATACTATATTGTCTGAAGGTTCTATATTTGTACAATATGTAGATGATTTGTTACTTGCCAGCAAGACAAGAAGATTGGTTGAAAGATACTATTTGTCTATGTACCACTTTAGCAGAAAAAGGGCAGCATGTGTCTCTTCCTAAGCTTTAGCTGTGTCAGCAGGAAGTAAAATATTAAGGATTTATATTAAAACAAGGACAAAGATTAGTAGACCCAGAACGGGTCCAGGCTATTGTAGAAATACCTTGACCAGTAACAAAGAAAAAATTGCAAGGATTTGGAGGCACAGTAGGATACTGCAGACCCTGAGTACAGAAGCTTTAGCTTCTGCTCTGACACTGGGATTGCCAGATTACTCCAAGTCCCTTGAACTATTTGTGCTTGAGAACAAAAGAGTAGCCAGTGGAGTCCTTACTCAACAGCTAGGTCCACATCACTGCCCTGTGGCTTATTACTCAACTCAACTGGATCCTGTAGCCACGGGGAATAATTCCTGTGTTAAAGCGATAGCAGCAGCAGCAACTGTCAAAGAAAGAAGCAGACCATTAGTTTTGGGTCACCCAACAAGTGTGTATGTTCCACATGAAGCAGAACTGATTCTTAAACAACATGCTACACAAGCATTATCCCCACAAAGAGCACCTTGTTATGAATTAACAATTTTAAATGCAGATAATATTACTTTAAAAACATATAATGTTTTGAATCCAGCAACTTTACTGCCTGTTCCCTCTGATGGTGAGCTGTATCGTGATTATGCTAAGGTAGTGTTTCACTCCAGCCGACTACAGAAAGATCTGCAGGATCAACCTCTAGGGAACTTTGATCTAACCCTTTTCATGGATGGATCTTCATACTACATGAATGGAAAATGCAAGAAGGAAACACAAGAACTGGTTACCCGGGACAGAGACAGAGCTGAGGTACTCAATGACTTTTTTGCCTCAGTCTTCACTAGCAAGGACTGCAGCCGCACTGCCCATGACGCAGAATGCAAAGGCAAGGATTGGGAAAATGGAGAACCGCCCACTGCAGGTGAAGATCAAGTGCGAGACCACCTGAGGTACCTGAAGGTGCACAAGTCCATGGGACCTGATGAGACACATCCCCCAGGTCCTGAGGTAACTGGCAGATGAAGTCGCTAAGCCACTAGCCATCATATTTGAGAAGTCGTGGTGGTCTGGCGAGGTTCCTGCCGACTGGAAAAGGGGAAA
>VUYV01000935.1:11955-26767 GCA_008711295.1 Anarhynchus alexandrinus | reverse complement strand
GAGAGGCTGAAAGAGTTGGGGCTGTTCAGCCTGGAGAAGACAAGGCTCCGGGGACATCTTATTGCGGCCTTCCAGTACCTAAAGGGGGCCTACAGGAGATCTGGGGAAGGACTTTTTACTAGGGCAGGTAGCAATAGGACGAGGGGGAATGGCTTTAAACTGGAAGAGGGCAGGTTTAGATTAAACATTAGGAAGAAGTTTTTCACTTTGAGGGTGGTGAGGCACTGGAACAGGTTGCCCAGGGAGGTTGTTGAGGTCCCATCCCTGGAGGTGTTCAAGGCCAGGCTGGACGTGGCCTTGGGCAGCCTGGTCTAGTGGGAGGTGTCCCTGCCTATGGCAGGGGGGTTGGAACTCGATGATCTTCAAGGTTCTTTCCAACTCTAAACCATTCTATGATTCTGTGAAAACGAGACACAGGTTATGCAGTGATAAGAAACTTAGAGGTACTTGAACCAGAACCTCTACAACCCTCAGTGGGTGCCCAAGGGGTTGAATTAACTGCACTAGAAAAAGCAGCCTGGTAGGGACGTAATCAGTGGGTAACTATACTGACTCTAAATATGCCTTTGGAGTGTGTTATGCAACAGGTGTGCTATGGAAAGAATAAGGATTCCTTACCTTGGTGGGGAAAAATATTTCTAACAGCACTGAAATCCAAATGCTGTTGGAAGCTATTAATCTTCCAAGGGAAATTGCTGGAGTATACTGTCCAGCTCATACCAAAGGATCCAGCAAAACTGAAAGGCAGTTTTGAACTGGCAGGTAGAACAGCTATAACCTGCTGCTCGCCAACCTATATATGAGTGTACAGCCATAACAACTCCCTCTACCAACAATTGGCCAGATATTAATAATCCAGCCCAAATATGTGCAGAGGTCACTCAGGAAGAATGGGCTCAATGGGAAATTCGAGAGGCTGTGAAAGATGAAACTGGAATTTGGACTATTGGAGGAAACCCCATTTTACCAAGAAAATATTTAATGATTTTGGCTACGTGTTTTCATGATAAAACACATGGAGGGATGGCAGCAGTTTTCAACCAGAATGAGAGAATGTGGGCAGCCCCCAGAATACATGTGGCAGTAAAAAGGATTGTGAGTTCGCATGTTGGAAGTTTTCTGATGCAAAGCCCAAACAGGAGGCTGGAGGACGACCATGGGCATGCTTTTAATTTCAAAGACTGCAAGTTGATTATGCTGACATGCCTCCCATGAGTGGGCTTAAGCACCTGCTGGTAATCATAGACTCATAGAATCGTCTAGGTTGGAAGGGACCCTTAAGATCATAAGGTCCAACCATCAACCTTACACTGCCAAACCCACCACTAAACCATGTCCCTCAGCACTATCTGAGGTCTACCCGTCTTTTAAATACCTCCACAGATGGCAATTTCACTACTGCCCTGGGCAGCCTGTTCCAATGTTTGATAACACTTTCTGTGAAGAAATTTTTCCTAATATCCAGTCTAAACCTCCCATGGTGCAACTTGAAGCCATGTCCTCTTGAGATCAACACCCACCTCATTACAACGTCCTTTCAGGTAATTGTAGAGAGCGATAAGGTCTCCCCTCAACCTCCTTTTCTCCAAGCTGAACAACGCCACTTCTCTTAGCTGCTCCTCACAAGACTTGTGCTCCAGACCCCTCACCAGCTCCGTTGCCCTTCTCTGGACACACTCCAGCACCTCAATGTCTTTCTTGTCCTGAGGGGCCCAAAACTGAACACAGTACTCGAGGTGGGGCCTCACCTCTACGTTCATCAAGAACTAAAACAGTTGTGCCAAAATGGGTGGCGATCCTAGTAGGTCAACCCCAAGAACCATATATTCCCTAGCTTCTTCTATTGTTTAACACTTTTTAGTGATAGTACAGCAGCTAGCTCTAATTTGGCTATTGCCTCCATACAAGCAATAGTGGACCAACTCAATTTTTCCTCACCTAGTACCTCTGTTTGCAGCCATTAATTTCCCATCTACACCTAGGCCCCTCAAAAGATTGGTGGGAATTACAGTTCAGCCATTGGGAACTTAATTCTTGGTTATCAAGCCTATGAGACACTCCTACTAAGATGTTATTTCCTGTAGATGTTATGCTTTTGTTGTTCTGTTTATTTTTTCAATGTGTTCAGACTTGTCTGGCAAACATAATACTTAAGAGTATGCAAGGGTATAGATGTACCCTTCTTAATGACCCTTTATAAGGTAGGTATGCCTATAAAAACAAAGCGAGAACAGTTGAAAATTGTTAGGATTAATAGCTTTGCATAGCACTAGAAGCTAAAATAGTTGAAGCCTTATGCTGCAAGAGCTGACCGACAGTAAACTTTTTGATAAAACTAATGCTGCAAACACAGAACTAGCTGGAACTGGCAGATGCGAGCAGAATGAAGAAGATGAGGACCAAGGAAACAATTCCAACATAATGAGGTAACTTCAGAAGAAGGCCAGCCCAGTGATCAAGAAAACCACTAAGAAATCAAGAGACCAATGATCAGAATTATGTGATTGGAGTTGGGGGCTGGGTGATGGGTAGTACAGGTATAACTGGGGTGTGTGATCTGCAGTGGAGGTCCCACTTTGGAGCCACCCAGCTCAAGCTGCTCTGCATGTTGGATAAATAAACCAATTATTTACTCAGTGGAGTAAATCTTCTTTAAGCAGGAACCTTGGGCTGAGCCCTGTTGAGGTGGGAGAATATATGAGAGAGGAGAGAATTAATCTAGAACATGCAGGCAGCCAGAATGTCTACATGTCAGCTGTTCATCCTTGGTTCCCTTCAAAACTAGTGGAGAACCAGTCAAGGACCTGCCCTGCCAAAATGCAGTAGTCTAAAACAGGGCAGTGGAGTGGCACACCAAGGTGCAAGTTTCTTTGGGTATCTTCAATAGGTACCTGGAAGGTGTCTAAAGTTAGATAAGGTGATTCCCAGCCTAGCATTTATGAAGAACCATATTTCTGAGATACCAAGAAAGCAAGATATGAACTTTTCATCCCAAAGGGTCATATTGCAGGCATCTTACTTATCTCTGATTCAGCTCTGACTAATTGGTCATATACATATGTCCCTGGGTGGACTGTCATCATGAGTATGGCAAAGCACATACAGTCAGGAAAGCGAAACACACTTCATCTCTCCCCAGTTGTTTGGGTTTTTTTAAAAAAGCATGCACAACCTCTGATGTTATTGCCATATACCATTGTAGACCATAGGAAAGTCATGGAAGCACAGCTCCCGAGCATAGTTGATCATCCTGGGACTTCCCAGCTCCCAAGTAATACAACTTTCACTTTTCCTTCTCTTCTTAGTTCTTTAACTCATCATTATAATAGCCAACATTATCATCATCATGGTTTTACATCTGGAATGTCGTCTCCAACACCCATGTATTTTTCCCTGGGGTTGTCCTTCCTGGATACCTGTATACCTCAGTCACAGTCCCCAAGTTGCTTTCCATGCTGGTAAGTTGGAATTAAATGATCTGTTTTGCCAGATGAGTCTTGTAGCCTTATTTCTTCTTTATCCTTGGGATAGCTGAGTGTTTCCTACTTGCAGTGATGGCATGTGACAGATACATAGCCATACGCTACACCCTCAGGTTAATGTTACAAATAGAAGAACAAGCTCCCAGATCATCCTCCTTTGCTGGATTGCAGGCTGTCTGTCACCTTTGATGCCTGCTGTTTTACTAACTGGTTTATCTTTTTGTGGCTCCAGTGTAGTTAACCACTTCTGTGATATTCTACCACTGCTGCAATTGGCACATGTGGCACAAATGCGATGCAAAAGTTGATATTTTCTTCTCTGGTGATTTAGGCCACCTTCCTCTCTATTGCTATGTCTTACATCTATATTGTCATCACCATACTGAAGACCCCTTCTATTGAAACCTTCTCCACTTGTGTTTCCCATCTTGTGATTCTCTCATTGTATTGTGGGACAGGGATTTTCATGTATTTCAGTCCAATAGCAAGGACTTCCCTGAATATGAACAAAATTATGCCAGTGGTATACAGTGTGGCCACTCCCATGTTGAATCCAATGATCTGCAGCCTGGGAAATCAAGGAGAAGGCTTTGAGGACAATGTTCATAAAAAGAAATTTGGGAAGGAGAGGGTTTGTGTAGCCAATCAGAGAACAAAAGAAGAAATACTTCCTTAGATAAAGGGTAGATACTTTCTGTTTCTTAATCGTTTGATAGCAGGATTTTCCAGAACAGTGCTTTAATCTCCAGACAACTAAACAACATAAGATGAAAGTCCTCAAGGGGAAAGAACCATCATATTCTCCATGCTTGGGGACAAGTTGTTATCACTCACTGGGTTAGACTGAACCTTGGTCATTTTCAGATGCATTCCCTTTTTTTATATTTTTTAACATTGCTCTCCTTTAGCTACTTGAAGAACCTCAGTCAGCCTGCAACATAGAATGGATTGGTCCTGAGATTTCTCCCCTTAGGTTTATAGCATATTTAAACTCCAGGTTTAGGATTCATCCACTATCATTTTAGGCATTTGTGGAAAAGACACATAGGTTTTTTTTTGCTTGTTTGAACAGATCTGTCTAGTGTGCCCAGAAATACCCCTGGCTATCTGACAAGTCTGACTGAGGCTGAGAAGAATGATAGAGGACCTACAGGAAACTTGAACTGCTTTGAAGCAGGAAAAAGATGCTGGATCACCTAAAATGGCATCAGACTATTCTAGGGTCACAGCTCCATTGCTAACAGATGAGACATATGAGATCAACCCTTCACCAACCCTTCAGTTAGTTTTTATTTTTTTATTTTTTTATTTTTATGGCTTAGGTTGGAAGGGACCTTAAACATTACCCAGTTCCAACCCCCCTCCATGGGCAGGAACACTTCCAACTAGAGCAGGTTGCTCCAAGCCCCGTCCAACCTGGCCTTGAACACCTCCAGGGGTGGGGCAGCCACAGCTTCTCTGGGCAATATGTTCCAGTGCCTCACCACCCTGACAATGAAAAAATTATTCCTAATATCTAATCTAAATCTGCCCTCTTCCAGTTTGAAGCCATTTCCCCTCATCCTATCACTGAATGCCCTTGTAAAAAGTCCCTCCACAGCTTTCTTGTGGGTGCCCTTCAGATCCTGGAAAGCTGCTATAAAGTCTCCCTGGAGCCTTCTCTTCTCCAGGCTGAACAACTCCAACTCTCTCAGCCTGTCTTCATAGGAGAGGTGCTCCAGCCCTCAGATCATCTTCATGGCCCTCCTCTGGACCCACTCCAACAGGTCCACGTCTTTCTTCTGTTGAGGGCTCCAGAACTGGATGTAGTATTCCAGGTGGGGTCTCATGAGAGCAGAGTAGAAGGGGAGAATCCCCTCCCTCTCCCTGCTAGCCACACTTCTTTTGATGCAGCCCAGGATATGGTTGGCTTTCTGAGCTGTGAGTGCACATTGCCGGCTCATGTTGAGTTTCTCATCAACCAACATGCCAAAGTCCTTCTCCTCAGGGCTGCTCTCAATCCATTCTCCACCCAGCCTGTAGTTGCACTTGGGATTGCCCTGGCCCACACGTAGGACCTTGCACTTGGCCTTGTTGAACTTCATGAAGTTTGCACAGGCCCACGTCTCACACCTGTCCAGATCCCTCTGGATGGCATCCCTCCCCTCCAGCGTGTCAACTGCTCCACACAGCTTGGTGTCATGGAGTTTGTCTTCACACGCTTTTAGATAGGGTTTGACTCATTTTCCCATGCACTGGTGCCTTGCACCACTTGATATGTCCTTTGGTGTCCAAGGAAAGTGTGTGGGACTGGCAGAAAGAAACCTGGCCTTCTGCAGTAATAAATCAAGGCTATGCTCATTATCCCTGGGTGTGTCAAATGTCACCAGATGTCTGCAATTACGAAATGGTTTGTACCTTTGTACTCTAGTTAACATTTAGAAATAGTGACTTGAGGGGATAAATCTGTTCCCCAAGCTTTGAAGCCTATGCTAGTATGAGATGACTTGTGTCCTTGAAGTGAATGTTTCTTCCACTAAATTAGCTCGGCTATAATCACAATAAAGACAATGTTGTTTGGTTAGACGATTCACTCCTACCAAGTTTTCTTTAACTAATATCAGGATTGGTAAGTGTACTCATGTACAGCTGTTGGGGGGGGGGGCAGCCTGTTACAGTTTATACTAAGACTTAAGCTCAGCTGTCTGAAAAGCTATGAGGAATCTTAAACTGTTTTTACACACATAGTGTAATATAACGAGGGAGATGATGGATGTATTTGAGAAAATGAGAGTACAGGGGAGACAAAAAGTCTACTTTGCTCCTTGATGCTAATTTCTCCCTTGAGGTGTCTTTAATAACTGTGAAATATCCAACTTGAAATAATTAAGTTTCTGTGTTTGTTCGGCAAACATTAACCAAGAAATATAGGGGAAGCAATTAAGTATTGTGTGCTACCAAACCCATTCAAATTTTAGTATGTGCTAATAAGAGAAACAGAGCAAGTCGTATCATTATGTGAAATCACCCACAGTAAGTTGCCCCACCCTGAAGCACCTCATTTTAGTGTCTAGGTGGTTTTAGGTCTCTCTATTTGAACAAAAGAAAGGCTTCATTAAAAAGCATAACTAGGGAGGGATGGAAATTAAGAGGTTCATCTTCTGTACCAATAGGCAGATTCAGGTTTTGCATAGGTCTGATCACCTAGGCTCCATCAACACTTAGTGGAGAGAAGCAGGTAGTTTTCAGGTATGATTTATCCCATTCTTGGGAAACATAATTTTGAAATTGCAAGGCTTCTTAGCCTAAAAAATACCAGTGGATCAAAGACAATTTGCCTAGTTGGACAATTTACTTAATAGGATATAAAACCAGTTTATAGTTTGGATCACTTAAACCTCTGGGAAAAATGTCTCATTTCACAAAAAGGACAAGATAACTTAGCATCGCCAAGGACAAAGAATCAGGTCTACTGGTATAGCTCCAGCAAAGAGCAAGTGGCCAAGATTGATGAATCATTCCTCGTGTGCAAAAGATCCCTAGGCAGTCCCAGGGTAAACCCACTCTATGCCATTGACAGCTACGGTGTCAAGGACAGGCTACTCTACAAGGGAAGGTGAGCTAGGAACTGAGGGTCGCAGCAAGGGAGGAAGGTTTCTACATCACCAACAAGGAGCCAGGAAGTCAAATCAGCAAACTCAGGGTAGGAATCAGGTTTGGAGATTGTAACCAGCATCAGCCAAGAGTCCAGTGATCACCCAGCAAATCTGAGGTGGCAATTCAGATCCAGTCAAGCCAAACAGGACTGATGTCTGGAATGAGGAGGTACAAGACTTGCTGCAGACAGAGATGCAACATAGCTCCTGTGTAGCACAGATGGGAGTCAAGAACAAGATTCTCAGTTAAAGGCAGTTTCCAAGTGGAGGTGGGGTTATGACCAGGTTTATTATCTGTCTCTTAATGACAGCTGTTATCAGCAAGCCATCCTAAAGCTAAATGAGAAAGATGGAAGTGGTCCCTCATAAATGTAACTTTTATCCTACTATGGTGAATACGCACCAACCCCAATAAAACCTCAGCCAAATAGTCATCCAGGTCAAGCCACTGTAGCTGTACTGCAGTAAAGAATTGTATTGGTGCCATTTATGGGCCTGCCAGGCCACCACAGCATCCCTACTTCTCCATGGGACAGCTCCACAGAAGGGAAGGGGTTTGGTGTCCTTGCATCCTGATGTCTGACTCAGTGTCATGGGGTGCTGGAACCCAGCCAGCAGCGGCCCCATATGGGCCTTCCCCACGTCCCCACCACAGCTGGGGACACCCAAGATGAACACATGGCAGGGACACCTGGTCCCAGTTGTGCTTAGAGGGGTCAGATGGTGCCCTGCCACATTGCAGAGGGGACATATCACCCCCGTTGTGTTTGGAATTAATCAGGGCACTCCACCGCAAACTTCCCCTTGGCTGTGGTTTCAGTTCTGCCTTTGACCCCAACGCGGGCAGCCCCAGGAAAGGGGAAGAGAAACTGCAGGGTGAGGGGATGCGCCAGGGGACAGCCAGGGAGGAGCAGTGAGTAGGGGACATTGTGGGGGTGGGGCCAGCTCTGGTCACCCCATTGACCCTCCAGTGCTGAACACTAGTGACAATGGGGACAGAGCAGGGGTATGGACTCCACCATTCCTGTTTGCACGCCCAGGAGGCAGTTGGAGAGGGGGACAGGGTTCCCCCCCAAAGACGGTGGGAAGGAAAGGGGAGTGCCAGGTTGCAGCCCAGCCCCAGGCCCTCTGCTGGGGGCATTTATGGGAGAGTTGGAGCTCCCCAGCACTGTAGGGTGCAGGGAAGCAGAGAGGCACCTCCTAGGCCCCACGGTGTGGACGGAGCTCCATGGAAATGGGGAGGCTGTTCAACCACCACAGCCCCCTCGAATGGACCTCGGGGCAGATCAAACACAGTCCCATCCCTGGCCCAGCTTGGGCATCATGCCTGGCCAAGGACTGCCGCTCCAAATGTCTGATGACTGTCAGTGGGAAACAGTCCCTTCCAGGTCCCAGAGCCCATCTCTCCCCTTTGGGGACCATCACACTACAGCTGTTCCAGCTCATCCACTTCCTACACCCTGAGATGAACTCCTGGAGGAGCTGCTTCCTCCAGCCCTGTCTGCATCCATTCCCAACCCTGCAGTGTGGGCCAGGCGGGAACCACTCACCATCTCCTCCTTGAGGAGCCCCTTCCCCAGCATCAGGCCAGCAGTGCCAAGGGACCTGGGGATATCACCAACTCTCCTCCCTCTTGCCCCCCAGAGCTTCCCATGGCCACAGTCTTCACCCGCACACCTGGTCCAGCTCTGCTCCTGTTGGTTTATCACATCACCGGCTTCTACCTGCATCCCATCAGTGTGACCTGGATGTGGGATGTCTGGGAGATGACAAAGAGGCATGGGGCCAGAGCAGAGCCTGGGGGCATGGGGAGCCCAGGCATGCGGCCAGGCTGTGGGAACAATATTTGTCTCCTCTGTGGGAAAGACAGCAACATAGGGGCAAACCCGCCTGGTTAAGTAGGCATCACAGAGCTGATGGAGATGTCTGTGCTAGGCAGGGCCAGACATGCTGGGCATGAGTGGAAGGGACGTTTGCATCAGCGATAGTGGATGTCCAGGGCCAGGTGGTACCTCCACCTGTAATGGGGGTAGAAAAGAGGGGTAGGGTCACCCACACTGCCCTGATTGTCAAGGTGCTGCTGCAGCCATGAGGGACCCCTCCTGCAGCCGGTAGGATGGCCTCGCTCCCATCCATGTTCCCCCAGCCCTCACAGCCATACTCAGGGTGCCCCAGCCCAGCCCATCCCAAGCAGGAACATTGGGCCCTCCCCAAAACCTCAGTGCCAGCCCCATTGGCTGCCAGGACCACTAACACCAGTGGAGCTGCCTGGGCAGAGCCACCCTGACAAGAAGTGTGTTGCCACATTTCTCACAGCCCCTTCCTCCTGCCGCTGCACCCACTACTGCATGCTTGGGACCTCGCTGCTGACACCATGCAGCCACCTTGCCGCTGCCTGCTCCTCCTTCTCTACCTCCTCTTCCTCTCTGGGACATGGGCAGACCTGGAGGGTAAGTGGGAGCCCTGGCTCATCCACATCTTCTCCCATGCCCCCATGGAACCCCACAGGAGAGGGGCTTCCTGCTCCCCACCTGCCTTGGGCACTTGCCTCCTCACCCCTCCTTGTCCCCTGGCTCCACAGCTCCTCCCTGGTGGGGATGCAGCAACCCCAGCTGGGTGCAGAGGGTGGGAGCTGGGACTGACAAGGATGCAGGGGGCTTATGGGGGCCCGCGGGTCCCTGCAACCTCAAGGAGAGGATAGGTCCCTCAGTTCTTCCACTTTCCCCAGCCCTTCTCCTCCCACTTTCATCTCCCCCTGTTAACCTCTGTCTCGTGTAGAGTCCTTCACTGTCCGGTTGCTCCAGACCTCCACCTTCCAAAACACCTCCTTCGTGGACACAGAGGGACTAGGTCTGCTGGAAGACATTGAGCTCGGTTCTCTTGATAAGCACACCTGGACCATCCGCTTCTACCAGCCCTGGGTGCGCCCAGCCCTGCCCCGCAGTGACTGGGACACCATTCAGAACATGATCAGGATCTATCTCCAGCAGTTCCACCACCTGATCAATGAAGGTGCCATGCAGAAGGATGTGCCCTGTGAGTACTTGGTCTTCTCTGCGTCCCCTCTTCAAACAGTATCTGGGAAGTGGGGAAGGACCCGGCAGTGCTGGCACTGCACAGGGGATGCTGACCATGCCTGCAGAAAGGCAGTCCCAGACCCTCATGCAACCTCTCTCTCCTCCAGACCCCTTTGTGGCCCAGTGCATGGCAGGCTGTGAGCTCTACCCTAACAGGACCTCCCGTGCCTTTGCCTATGTGGGCTACAATGGCCAGGACTTTCTCAGCTTCAACGTGGACAATGCCACTTGGCTCCTCTCCCAAGACACCAGCCTGTCACGGTATGTCCAGGCTGTTCTCCAGAACTTTACTGCTTTCAGTGAGCTGGTGGAAGTCCTGTTCAATGATACCTGTGTTGATGACATGGAGGTGTTACTGCACTATGGGAGGGCAGCTTTGGAGAGACAAGGTGAGACCCTCCCTGACCCTGGCACAACCACCCCAAAGACCCACAAATACTGGGGTCAAGTGGTGCCCCACCAGGGCTCCCCACACCCCTTTGCTCTCGCCCCCCAGAGCTGCCTGTGGCCACGGTCTTTGCCCGCACACCCAGACCAGACCAGCTCCTGCTGGTTTGCCATGTTACTGGCTTCTACCCACGGCCCATCAGCGTGGCCTGGCTGCGGGATGGCCAGGAGGTGCCGCCGGGCCCGGCACTCAACACCAGCACCATCCTGCCCAACGCCGACCTCACCTACCAGATCCGCAGCATCCTGGCCGTGGCCCCCGATGACGGGCACAGCTATGCCTGCCGCGTGCGCCACCGCAGCCTGGGCAACCGCAGCCTCCTCATCCCATGGGGTAGGTGCCACCCATGGGGACAGGGATGGGAATCCTGAACTGCCCCACCCCGTGGAATGGAGCAAGGCCAGGAAGGCTTATGGTAGCGTCTGCTTGTATTTCTCAGGGAACTCAGAGTTGGTGCTGATCGCAGGGCTTGGGGCTGGGCTGCTGGCAGCTGTGGCCGTGGCTGCCGTCACAGCGCTTTGGGTGTGGAGACGCAGGTGAGGCTTTTTCTGCCCCGTGGAGCTCCAGCCCTGCTGGCTGCGCCCCCATGAATTCTCTTGCATGCAGTACCCATGAGCCATCACCTTCTCATTTCAGAAAGCACCAGCAGATGGAGGAATCGGACTCCAGGAACTCCATCCTGAGCAAAGAAGCTTAGCCCAGAAGGGAGCCAACAGCCCCCATTTCCTTCCACCACCCTCACAGGGACAAAAACTCTATCTTTTTCTGGTTTGACAAAATTCTGGGCACTGCTGAGTGCGAGATCAACTTGACTCAGCGATGCAGGGGGGAAACCTGGGGGGATCCTGCCCAGCTTCAATTTGCTAAGTAGACAAGGATGCAAGTCTGAGACTTCTTCGTTCATTACACATGATCACTTCTTACCTCATGGCACTGTCTCATGCACCCACTGAGGCTCTTTAAGCCACCCCAATGCCCAGTGGCAATTTCTCCCTGTTCTGGTACAATACCACATTTATCAGTAGGGAGTAAGCTGTGCCCTTCTACTGTCACTTTCTATCATTTTTGCCTAAAAGCTGCCTTTATTAACCATATTTCAGAAATATTTGTGCTGAGACTGAACTTTTCCGCACAGACTAACAGCACCCGGCCAACAAACAGTTTAATGAAGTGCTGAATAACACAGAAACTCTGATGTAGTCTGTGGGAATTGCATATGTGTATAAAATGAAATTAAAACATTCATGTTTTTACTAAGAACACGTGCCTTTTGTAAGAATTTGGATGGGCTCTGGGAGGTTTTGACCAGCTGCAAAGGGAAGCTGGAGCACCACTGTGCACCACCTGCAATTGGTGCTAATGGCAGGGAACACCAAAGCCAAAAAAAAAAAAAATAAAAGAGTATTTGTGCATATACAAACATGTTCTTACGTATTTCATGCAAATAAGCAACTGTGCACATGGGGGTAAAGTGCCCCCAAGCCTCCCAGTTAAGGAGAAAAAGGAAGCCAATCTCCCATCAGAGACAGGCATAGGAAGGAATTTAGTTCCTGCTCCAAATCAACCACACACTTAAATGCGCGGCTTCAAAGGGGTTGGTTTCACAGGACAACTTCCTTGCAAAGTTTCACAGGAAAAGTCTCTGGCAGCTATGTGCGGGCCAACTATCAGCTGAGACAGAAGAAAACCTGGCTGGCCTGTGGCCACATCCACCACAACTCTGCCAGGGCTGGTTCTCCCCTGGCCAAAACCCGTGACCCACAGTGCTGTGGGCAGGACTGAATTTCCCTGACAGTCAGAGTCACCTGCCAGCACTGTGGACTTCAAGGATCTCGCTGCAGGAGAAGGGATTCTGAGTCTCTCCCTAGTCCTTGCTGAGCTAGGACAGACAGATGAAACTTTCAGGTGCAGGCAGGGCTCACCTGGGGGCTGGAGTCCACAGTCTCAGCACCAACAGGGCACATGGGGCAATTCATCTCCCAAACAGAGTGAAACACCCTGAGCACTCATGGGACATGGTAGGATGAAGCTCACCCAGCAAACCTGGAGAGCAGATGCAGCCAGTGAGCAAACCTGGCAAGAAAAGGTGGCCGTGTACATGATCTCCCAAGAGACCTTACAATAACACACACACAGACACCCAGGCATTTCGAGAGGTGTCTTCAGGCATTTCATCCCAGCCCTGTAGGGGCTAGTGCCCACACACCTGGTGCAGGACCCAGATGCACTGCAGCCCACCCCACCCCAACTCACCCAGGTGCAGGTCTGGGCTCAGGGGCGAAGGTGGGGGTTACAGCCCTCACCTGAGGGGAGATTGGAGATTCATGGGGTATGTGAGGACCAATGGTCACATGAGGTGTTAGTGCAAAGACCTACAGTCGCCTGGGGGGGGCAGGGCGGGGGGACAGACGGTGAGGACCGGTGGTCACCTGAGAGGACTGTAAGCACCAACATCACCTGAGGGGACTGTGAGGACCAATGGTCTGCGTGGACAAACAGCCCCCCTGCCTGCTTTGGTCATTTGCTGACCAAAGGAAGTGACAATATCAAGGAGGAAGAAGTTGAAACCTCTGCTATAGCAGGAAAGAAAGTGCAAAAAACCCAACAAAAACGCGAGGACGAGTACATTCAATAGAGATGAGGAAGAGCTAAAGCAGAACTTCTGGTCCACTGCAACAGTGGGAGATATCTTGAGAAAATTCAGAGGGGACTGAACACATCATGAGCACCTGCAAAGCCAGGTGTCTGCTCCTGCCTCATCAGCTACTCAGCCACCAGTGACCCCACATGCACCTGCACAAGCCAGAGGCCTGCTAATGGTCTATCAGCTGCTCAGCAAGAAGGGACCAACAGTCACCTTAAGGGTAACCGTGAGGACAAAGACTGCATGGACAAAGATCCCCCTACCTCTTCCCTCACTGGCTGTGCCCTGGCTGCACTTTGTCATCCCACCAGCTAAACACTCTCCTCTGACGCCGGCACTGGTGGACCTGCTGGGAGGGAGGTGGACATTGTGGTGTCATGCCAGACATCCCCTGGGTGATGCCAAGGTGACCTGCTGGGGAAGCGGGACTGTTGGTGTCATTTCTGGGCCTGCCCGGCCACCACAGCATCCCCACTTCTTCGTGGGACAGCTCCCTGGAAGGGAACGTGTTCAGTGTTTGGAGGTTACCAGGGCACACCCCCTCAAACTTCCCCTTGGCTGTGGTTTCAGTTCTGCCTTTGACCCCAACCCATGAGTGGGCTTAAGCACCTGCTGGTAATCATAGACTCATAGAATCGTCTAGGTTGGAAGGGACCCTTAAGATCATAAGGTCCAACCATCAACCTTACACTGCCAAACCCACCACTAAACCATGTCCCTCAGCACTATCTGAGGTCTACCCGTCTTTTAAATACCTCCACAGATGGCAATTTCACTACTGCCCTGGGCAGCCTGTTCCAATGTTTGATAACACTTTCTGTGAAGAAATTTTTCCTAATATCCAGTCTAAACCTCCCATGGTGCAACTTGAAGCCATGTCCTCTTGAGATCAACACCCACCTCATTACAACGTCCTTTCAGGTAATTGTAGAGAGCGATAAGGTCTCCCCTCAACCTCCTTTTCTCCAAGCTGAACAACGCCACTTCTCTTAGCTGCTCCTCACAAGACTTGTGCTCCAGACCCCTCACCAGCTCCGTTGCCCTTCTCTGGACACACTCCAGCACCTCAATGTCTTTCTTGTCCTGAGGGGCCCAAAACTGAACACAGTACTCGAGGTGGGGCCTCACCTCTACGTTCATCAAGAACTAAAACAGTTGTGCCAAAATGGGTGGCGATCCTAGTAGGTCAACCCCAAGAACCATATATTCCCTAGCTTCTTCTATTGTTTAACACTTTTTAGTGATAGTACAGCAGCTAGCTCTAATTTGGCTATTGCCTCCATACAAGCAATAGTGGACCAACTCAATTTTTCCTCACCTAGTACCTCTGTTTGCAGCCATTAATTTCCCATCTACACCTAGGCCCCTCAAAAGATTGGTGGGAATTACAGTTCAGCCATTGGGAACTTAATTCTTGGTTATCAAGCCTATGAGACACTCCTACTAAGATGTTATTTCCTGTAGATGTTATGCTTTTGTTGTTCTGTTTATTTTTTCAATGTGTTCAGACTTGTCTGGCAAACATA
>VUYV01000935.1:0-11708 GCA_008711295.1 Anarhynchus alexandrinus | reverse complement strand
GGAGGGGAGGGGGGGGAAGGGCGGGGACAAGCAGCAGCAGACATTGGATCGTGGGATTGATCTCTGGACTGGGCTACTCTCCTGCCCCTGTCAGGGCTTGGTCTACTTGAGCTCCCCATGCCCACAAGCTCTCAAACCTGAATGAAATGCCCTTTCCCCTCCTCCATGTCTTCTGAGCCATGTGCAGGTCCAGGTCCTGGCACGGGTGCTTCTTGTGGGGGGACCATCACCCCAAACAAGTGCTGAGGTGCCCCCCACTTTCCACTCTGCATGGCCAGACAGCAGGCACTGGGCAGGAGGGAGGCAGGGAGGGGATGAAGTGCTTGAAATGCTGTGCAGGAGAGAAATACCTCGCTGAAAGTAAAATAGAGAGGACAAAGAGCATTGATGACAGAGGAAGTTCAGACAGGAGAGCAACCCTGAATGGGCAAGGAGGTGAGAGTCCAACGAAGACGTGGCTGGGGGTTGCCCAGGCAGGGCCAGGTGCAGGCTGATGGGAGTCCCTGTGGTGTGGGGTGAAGAGCATAGAATCATAGAATAGTTTGGGTTGGGAGGGACCTTTAAAGGCCATCTAGTCCAATCCCCCTGCAATGAGCAGGGACATCTTCAACTACATTAGGTTGCTCAGAGCCCCATCCAACCTAACCTTGAATGTTTCCAGGGATGGGGCATCTCCCACCTCTCTGGACAACCTGTGTCAGTGCTTCACCACCCTCAGGGTAAAGAATTTCTTCCTTATACTTAGTCTGAAAACCTCTGTTTCCCCTCCAGCGCCCCCACTCCTCTACTCTTTCTTGCAGCCCTTTCCATCCCCATCCTCCTTCCCAGCAGAGACGCAGGTTTTCCAGCTGCTCCAGACCAGCGTCTTCACCAACGTCAGCTCTGCCGAAGTGTTCGGGGTGGCTCTTCTGGGGGATGTGCCCATCTATGCACTGGATCCTGCCAACTGGAGCATGCAATTCCACTGGCCATGGGCCCGCCAGGCCACAGCTGAGGGTGATGCAGAGAAGATCAAGTCCCACTCCAAAATCTTTTTGCGCAATATGGTCCGATACGTGCACGAAACCACACAGCAAGCGCAACTGGACTGTGAGTGTGGGAACAACCCCAGCCATAGCCCCAGTCCCTTTCCCTGGGTTCCAGCTGTCCCCTCCTCCCCACCAGGGTGGCATTTGTGGGGTCTCGTAGGGCAGAACAGCTCCTGAAAGGGTAATGGGAAATGCTGTGGCTGACAGGGCACGTGGCTAACAGGGGCAGGGAGGGCAGTGCACCAGAAACAACCCTCAGGGCTCCTGCCATGTGGCACAGGGGAACCCCTCTGCACACCGGGAAGCTGCCACCAAATTTACCAGGGCTGCAGGACCCACACAGCATAGATCAGGGAAAGAGAAAGTTGGGGGCAAATATTTTGGGGGACAACATTCTGTTTGAGCAACTGCCCCACGCTAACTGGCCCTGTATCCGCTCCAGCCTTCCAAGGGGACTGAGGGCTTGCAGGGTGTCCCAGGGCCTCCTGAAGCATGGCCTCATGCCCTGCTGCCCATTGCACCCCACTGCCCATCACACCCCTGCATGTGCCTCCAGCCAAATCCCACCTCATGTCACCCATGTCCCACACACTCATGGGACTTCTCCACCGGCTGTGCCCTTGGCAGACCCATTGGTGGTCCAGATCCGTGCGGGCTGTGTGCTGCACCCCAACAGGACAAGTTGGGGCTTCATGGATATCGCGGAGGGCGGCAGAGACCTCATAGCTTTCGAGGTGGACAAGCAGCGCTGGGAGCCCCGGCAGCCATCCCGGCTAGCAGAGCTGGTCAGCAAGTCCTTCACCAGCAAGAAGTCCATCACAGCGCTCCTGGAGCACCTCCTCTCCATCTCCTGCCAGAGCCACATCCTCACCCTGTGCAGGTATGGGAGGGCTGATCTGGAGAGACAAGGTGAGACCCTCCCTGACCCTGGCACAGCCACCCCAAAGACCCACAAATACTGGGGTCAAGTGGTGCCCCACCAGGGCTCCCCACACCCCTTTGCTCTCGCCCCCCAGAGCTGCCTGTGGCCACGGTCTTCGCCCGCACACCCAGACCAGACCAGCTCCTGCTGGTTTGCCATGTTACTGGCTTCTACCCACGGCCCATCAGTGTGGCCTGGCTGCAGGATGGCCAGGAGGTGCCGCCGGGCCCGGCACTCAACACCAGCACCATTCTGCCCAACGCCGACCTCACCTACCAGATCCGCAGCATCCTGGCTGCGGCCCCCGATGACGGGCACAGCTATGCCTGCCGCGTGCACCACTGCAGCCTGGGCAACCGCAGCCTCCTCATCCCATGGGGTAGGTGCCACCCATGGGGATGGGGCACAGGGTGCAGGCAGCAGCCACTGGCCCTGCAAGGGGCAGCTCCTGCCTGGTGCTGCCACACTCACATGGCCATCCTCTTCTCTCCCTGTCCCAGAAAACTGCAGTGCAGCTCCAACCGTTGGCATCACCATCGCAGTGCTTCTCCTTGTGGCCGCAGCCTCTGCCGGGGCAGTTTGGTGGTGGAAGCGAAGGTGAGGTCTCCTGTCTGCTCTCAGGTTTATGGGCAGATGGGTTGGGCCAGGGGTTGCATCAGCAGCAGCTCTGCAGCGATGAACTCCCCAGCTCTGAGCATGGCTCACAGTGCCCCTTCCCCCTTTTTCCACAGGAAAGGTAACGAGGGCACATGGGAGACCCAGGAATTCATCATCTGAAGCCTGGCTGCCTGCCCAGCAACGATGCTCCCTCACCACCAGCTATCCCTGCTCATCTCATCTCCCATCCCAGACCCATCAGCACCGACAGGGGTTTACTCTGGAAAACCACCACATTAAACAGCTACAAGCTTTCCCAGCTGCACGTGGCTTCTGTGGCTCTCACCCTCCTTCCCACTGAGGAGGTCCCCCAGCATGCTGCAGAGACCCCACATTGTGATCAGGAAGACTCTGCCTTTTCCTGGACACTGGCCGATGTCCGAGGCATGTCAGGAGAAGCAATTCCTCTGCCAACCTCTCCCACATCTCCACATTTCCATGGCCAGTGTCTGTCCCCAGCAGATGGGCAGTGACAACCTGGGGCCAGACCAGCGTGGGGCCACTGGGTGGGATGGGGGACAGAGCAGTCCACAAACCAGGGAGAGACAGAGTGATTTGAGCTGTTCTGCTGGGGAGAGAGAGGAAGGGAGGACCCAAGTGACATCTCCAATGCCCTGGCACAGGGAGGCATTTTGAGCAGGTGTGAATCCACTCTGGCTCCAGTGCTGATCTCACCCTCTGTCCAGGATGGGTTTGGGTTGGGATCTCCTCCACTCCTGACTCCTGCCTATACACTCAACTCCTGCCCCTGCAAAAGCTCTGTGGGTTGCCCTTGGAATAAGGGAGATCACTCAGCAATTATCATCACAGGCAAAACAGAGACAACTTTGGGAAATTAATTTAATTTATTGCCAGTCAAGATCAGGTAGGATAATGAGAAATAGAAACAAATCTAAAAACACCTTCCCCCTACCCCTCCCTTCTTCCTGCATTCAACTTCACTCTTGACTTCTCTACCTCCTCCTTCCAAGTGGCACAGCTTGATGGGGAATGAGGACCGCCGTCAGTTTATTATGCACTGTTTCTGTCACTCCTTCCTGCTCACCCTGCTCCAGCATGGTGTCCCACCCATAGGAGACAGTCCTTCATTAACTTCTCCAGCATGGGTCCTTCCCGTGGGCTGCAGTTCTTCATGAACTGCTCCAGCATGGGTATCCAGGAATGGACTGCTCCAGCACAGGTTCCCCCATGGGGTCACAAGTCCTGTCAGGAGCCTGTTGCAGCACAGGCTCTCCATGGGGTCACAGCCTCCTTCAGGCACATCCACCTGCTCTTATGTGGGGTCCTCCATGGGCTGCAGGTAGGTATGTGCTCCACTGTGGTCTTTCACCATGAGCTGCACAGGCACCATGCCTGAAGCATCTCCTCCTCTTCCTTCTTCTCTGACATTGGTGACTCCATAGTTGTTTCTCTCACATGTTCTCACTTCTCTCTCTCGGCTGCTCTTGCACAGCCATTTTTACCCCTTTTTAAACATCACAGAGGAACTACCAACATTGCTGACTGGATCAGCCTTGGCCAGTGGCGAGTCTGTCTTAGAGCTGGCTGGAACTGGCTCTGTTGGACATGGGGGCAGCCTCTGGCATCTTCTCACAGAAGCCACCCCAGCAGGCCTCCTGCTACCAAAAACTTGCCACGTAAACCCAATACTCTCTGCCAGGGGTGGGGTCTACAGAGTAAAGCTCTGGGTGTTACCACGGGAAGAGGCAAAGGCCACCATGGGCTGGGCTCAGCCTACATCTCCTTGAGTGTTAGGGTGCTGCTGCAGTCAGGAGGGATGCCCACTGCAGCCAGGAGGGATGACTTTGTACCCACCCAAATCCCCTGGCACTCACAGCCGCCAGCCAGAGGGGCCCAGCCCAGCCCTTCACCAGCCACATCACCTCCCCTTGGGGAACACACTCAGCCAGGTCCTCCCCGAAACCTCAGCACCATCCTCATTGGCTGCTGGGGCCTCCCCGTGACATTGACACTGCCAGAGCTGCCCAGGCAGAGCAGCCCCGGGGAGAAGTGTGTGGTCACGGCTCCCGTGGCCCCTTCCTCCTTCTGCTACACGCGCTCCTGCACACTTGCCACCGGCACCATGGAGCCCCCTTGTCACCTCCTCGTTGTCTTCCTTCTCCTTCTCCCTGGGACGTGGGCAGATCCAGAAGGTAAGTGGAAGCCCTGGCTCACCCTTCCCTGTTCCCATCGCTGCACTGCAGAACCCCACAGAGATGGCAGGGAGTGGGCACAGACAGGCCACTGACCCCATCACCAACGGGCCACCCCCTCCCCCCTCCACAGCACCCAAAGTTGCCCCATCCTTGCCCACATGCTCAGGGTTCCCTGCCCCACACCATCCTGCCCAGCCCAGCACCACTGGTGCTGGGGTTCAGGCACCTGAACAGCCAAGGGGCAAGGGGTCCCTAAGCCAGGCCTGGGGTGCTGGGGTGCCCCCAAAGACGCCTTCCTCCTGCAGGGAGCCTGCGGTCAGCAGGGGTTCTCAGCCCCTCATTGTGCAACAGACCTGCACTGATCTCCAACCCCTTGAGCGGATCCTGGGCATCAACCTTAGCCTGCAGGATCACTTCTCTAGCAATCAAAGGTCCCCTGGATCCTCTGCATTCTGCCCCTGTGAAACAATGCTTCAAGATTCCTCCTGTAGCTACAAGGAGCCCTGCATCCTTAGCCTGTGTTTCCCATTCCAGGGGCAGGCGCTTACCGCACCCTGGCCAGGGGGGCACACACTGCTCCAAAACAGGCTTCACTGCCCTGCTTAATACTGCAGCCTCATTCAGCACTATGCCATCGAAATCAGTCTCCTGCCTCCTGTTAGGGTTTGGCCTTGAGCACTGCTCGGGAGCCCCTAAACTGGGGTGAAATGTCCCTCCCTCCCAGCCCCCCACCCTCTGCACTGTGTGCAGGCCTCCAGCAGATCCGGGTCCTGGCACAGGTGCTCCTTGCCGGGAGAAGCTTCACCCCAAACCAGCACCGAGGTCCCCCCTGCCACCCCTTCCACACAGCTAAGGGACAGCTCCCAGAAGGTCACATTGGGGAGGTAGATGACTAAAAAAGGGAAATTAGAGGAGAAACAGGGAGAAGCTCAGAGAGCCCACCAAAGGAAACTGAAAACTGAGTGAAATCGGGGGATTTTCCCCACCCTGCCTGTCTGCCCCATCTTGCCCTGCCTGTCCCCAGGGACACTGCAAGGCACCTTTTCTCCTGGGGCCACCCACCAGCACTACAGCCAGCAGTCCCCGATCTTCTCATCCTCATGCACCCCAGTACTGCTTCCTCTCCCCTCTTTCCGCACAGGCTCTTGTAAACTCCACCTTTTCCAAACCTTCGTCTTCCACAACACCAGCTTTGTGGACATTTCGGCCTATGGCACCCTGGAGGATATTGTCTTTGCTACCCTGCAGAAATACACCTGGAAGATCCTCTACCTATACCCATGGGTCTACCCAGCCCTGCCTGCAACAGAGTGGGAGAACCTGCAAAACCTGTTCAGGGTCTACGTGCACAACTTCATCCTGTCCCTGTCTGGAGATGCCGTGCTGTACCAGACACCGTGTGAGTACCAGGTGCTCAGCACCTCCTCACCTAAGACAGGGAGCTGTGAGAAGGATCTCAGAGCCACCAACAACAGCTTTCCCAAACTGGGGCTGGCAGGAAGGCAGGAACTGGGGCTTCATTCTTCACCAGCAAGACCTCCAAACCACCCTGTCCTGTACAGAGGTCACATGGGGCCATCCTGGTACCCAGCACAAACCTTGGCTGCATTTAGCTCCACTTACACCTTCAAAACAGCCCCTCTTATTCCTCTCCAAGCACCCCAAATCCCACCAGAAAAGTCATCTGAAGAAGTGGAGTAGAAGGTCCAAGGGGCCTCTCTGCTCCTGTCTGTGGGACAGGACACACGGAGGAATCGCCTGGCCCCTCATGCCGATGCAGCACTGGTTAACCAAGGGCAGGATGCTGGGCAGAGTGCCACAGTTCTCCTACTCGCCCGAACCCCATGTTCCGTCACTCCCTCAAAGCAGTGCTTATCACTTTGCCATGGATCCCAACCCTGCTGTGGGCAGAGGTAGCTTGAGGACAATGAGCCACAGGACTTTGGGTTCTTTGACCGTGGCTTGATTTACAGGACACAAGGCCTGCTGGTAACAGATGGGAAAAGCCTATCTTGCAGGGGGAAAAGGGTTCTAGGACCAGAGTTAGCAGGGCTCGTTGAAAGAGCTTTAAACTAGATTGGAAGGGGGATGGGGATGTAACTGGACTTGCCAGAGAGGCGCCTGGGTGTAGTAGCCCAGCACTTGTGGGGCAGAGTGCTAGTATTTTTGAGAATCAGAAGGCCTACCAGCCCTCAAGGGCAAAACCCACACTCTCAACTGCCTCTCTGAAATGCTTATACACCAATACACACAAGCATGGGGAACAAACAAGAAGAATTAGAGATCTGTGTGCGGTCCCAGGGCCATGATCTCATTGCAATTACTGAGACATGGTGGGATAGCTCACATCTCCGGGAACTCCCTGGTTTAGGAGGAACAGGGAACTGCTGGAGAGGGTATAGCAAAGGGCTATGAAGATTATTAGGGGACAGTAACATCTTTCTTATGAGGAACGGCTGAGGGACTTGGGTCTTTTTAGTCTGGAGAAGAGAAGACTGAGCGGGTATCTTATCAATGATTATAAATACTTAAAGGGAAGGTGCCGGGAGGATGGGAACAGTCTTTTTTCAGTGGTGCCCAGTGATAGGACAAGAGGTAATGGGCACAAACTTGAACATAGGAAGTTCCATCTAAACCTGAGGAGGAACTTCTTTACTTTGAGGGTGGCAGAGCACTGGAACAGGCTGTCCGGAGAGGTTGTGGAGTCTCCCACTCTGGAGACATTCAAAACCTGCCTGGATGCCGTCCTGTGCAACCTGCTGTAGGTGACCTTGCTCTGGCAGGGGGGTTGGACTAGATAATCTCCAGAGGTCCCTTCCAACCCTGACCATTCTGTGATTCTGTGACTCAGGACAGGTTTCTCACCCGCAATTTCCACCTGGTGTAAAGCAGAGTGACTCCCAGTGACATGGGAGAAGAATATAGAATATAGAATATAATAAAATAGAATAGAATAGTTCAGGGGCACTTTTAGTAGCACTATTAGTTCAGTTTAGTTCAGTTTAGTTCAGTTGGAAGGGACCTACAATGATCATCTAGGCCAACTGCCTGACCAATTCAGGGGTGACAAAATGTTAAAGCAAATTATTAAGGGCATTGTCCAAATGCCTCATAAACACTGACAGGCTTGGGGCATTGACCACCTCTGTAAGAAAAAGTTTTCTAATATCAAGTCTGAACCTACCCGGACAAGGCTTTGAACCGTTCCCATGCATCCTGTCCCTGGATCCCACGAAGAAGAGATCAGCACCTCCCTCCCCATGTCCCCTCCTCAGGAAGCTGTAGAAATCAATGTGATCAACCCTCAGCCTTCTTTTATCCAAACTAGACAAGCCCAGAGTCCTCAGCCGCACCTCATAGGACATACCTTCCAGCCCCTTCACCAGCTTTGTTGCCCTCCTCTGGATGCTTTCAAGGACCTTCACCTTCACCATCCTCCTTAAATGGTGGGGCCCACAACTGCACACAATGCTCAGGATGAGGCCACACCAACAGTAAATACAGCAGGATAATCCCCTCTCTGAACCCACTGATTATACTGTGTTTGATACCCCCCAGGATGCGGTTTGCTCTCTTGGCTGCCAGGGCACACTGGTGACTCATACTGAGCCTGCTGCCAGCCAGCACCCCTAGATCCCTTTCTGCATTGTTGCTCTCCAGCAACTCTCCTCACAGTTTATATTCGTGTCCGGTGTTACTCTGTCCCAGGTGCAGAATCTGGCATTTGATCTTGTTGTATTTCATGCCATTGATGATTGCCTAATGCTCCAATCTATCTAGAACCTTCTGCAAGGCCTCTTGTCCCTCAAGAGAGTCAATAGCACCTCCCAGTTTTGTATCATCAGCAAACTTGCTAATGGTGTATTTCACTCCTGCATCCAGACCATTCGTCAAAATATTGAACAGCACTGGCCCTAGGACTGAGCCCTGAGGAATGCTGCCAGTGACCAGTCGCCAGCCAGATGTAGCTCTGTTCACTACAACCTTTTGAGCTCTGCCCTTCAGCCAGTTCTTCACCCAGTGCACCATGAATGTGCTCAGCCCACAGTTGGACAACTTGTCCAGAAGGATGCTGTGAGGGACAGTATTGAAAGCCTTACTAAAATCCAGAAAAACTAGATCCACCGCCTTCCCTTCACCCTTCACGATAAGGTGGGTGACCTTATCGTAGAAGAATATCAAATTAGTCACAGGACTTTCCCTCTGTGAACACATAGTGACTGTGCCTGATAATTGTGTTGTCCTTTAAATGCCTTTCAATAGCACACAGTAGGAACTTCTCCATAATTTTTCCAGCTACTGAAGTTAAACTAACAGGTCTGTAGTTTCCTGGGTCTTCCCTCATACCCTTCTTGTAAATTAAAATAACGCTAGCTTGCAGTCAGCAGGGACCTCCACAGACTCCCTAGACCTTTGGTAGACGATCAAGAGGTGTCCTGCCTTAACATCCACCAGCTCCTTCAGTACTCTGGGATGAATCCCATCAGGCCCCATGGGCTTGTGAACATTCAACTGATACAGCTGGTTCCTTACAATCTCAGTGTCCGCAAATGGAAAGTCACTACTTCCAGAGTTGTGGTCATCTGACTTAGAGGACTGGGCAGCCCAAGGTATATCAGTATTATTAAAGACTGAGGCAAAAAAAGCATTGAATGCCTCCACTTTTTCTTCATCCCTATTAGTCAGGTGACCATCTTCAACAAGTATCAGTCCAATGTTTTCTTTAGACCTTCTCTTGCTATTAACATACTTTAAAAAACCCTTCTTGTTGCCCAACACAACACTGCCTAGTTTCAGCTGTAATTGAGCTTTGGCCTTTCATGTCTTCTCAATAGGAAAAATGACTTGGGGTGCAGAGGGAAGGGGGAAAGGTTTGTGCTTAAAGAAGCAGGTGCGATTTTGGGCTCCAGCTCCAGCTGCACTCATGATGCCCCTTGTTCCCCCCAGACCCCTTTGTGATCCAGTGTGTGACCGGCTGTGACTTGTATCCCAACGGCTCTTATACCAAATTCTACCATCTCGCCTACAACGCCCACAATTTCCTCAGCTTTCATGTAGACAGCAGCCACTGGGAGAGACAGCAGGAGAGAGAGCTGGCAGCACACGTTGAGAGGCAGTTCAACACCTTCACCGGCTTCTCTGCGACCCTGCAACACCTTCTCAATGTCACCTGTGTTGACCACATGAAGAAATTCATCGAGTACGGGAGGGCTGATCTGGAGAGACAAGGTGAGACCCTCCCTGACCCTGGCACAACCACCCCAAAGACCCACAAATACTGGGGTCAAGTGGTGCCCCACCAGGGCTCCCCACACCCCTTTGCTCTCGCCCCCCAGAGCTGCCTGTGGCCACGGTCTTCGCCCGCACACCCAGACCAGACCAGCTCCTGCTGGTTTGCCACGTCACTGGCTTCTACCCACGACCCATCAGCGTGGCCTGGCTGCGGGATGGCCAGGAGGTGCCGCCGGGCCCGGCACTCAACACCAGCACCATCCTGCCCAACGCCGACCTCACCTACCAGATCCGCAGCATCCTGGCCGTGGCCCCCGATGACGGGCACAGCTATGCCTGCCGCGTGCGCCACCGCAGCCTGGGCAACCGCAGCCTCCTCATCCCATGGGGTAGGTGCCACCCATGGGGATGGGGCACAGGGTGCAGGCAGAGGCCCCTGGCACCATGCAGGCGCCTGGAGGATGTTGGGTCAGCCTCTGATGGCACCTCTGGCCATGGCATCCTGTGGACCCACAACCCCTGTCTCTCATCTCCCCTCCAGACAGCTCCAACATAGCTCTCAGTGTCAGCATCACCATTGTGGTGCTGCTGGCTGTTGCTGCAGCCCTCGCTGGGGCCATCTGGCACTACAGGCACAGGTGAGATCTCCTACTCACCCAGCTGCATCAGCCCCATTGGCTCCAGGCCATGGCAGGTGGGAGCTGCCTGGCCAGGTCTGCTTGCCCTTGTCCAGCCTCACTCACTTCCTCCTCTCCTGCAGGAGCTGAGACCATGCGACATACCACACCAGGGATGCCCTGGGGCCACACTGGCCCCCCACATCTCCCAGATAATAAACAGCTAATTAACACCGC
The DNA here is from genome assembly GCA_008711295.1 of Anarhynchus alexandrinus. Lineage (NCBI taxonomy): Eukaryota > Metazoa > Chordata > Aves > Charadriiformes > Charadriidae > Anarhynchus > Anarhynchus alexandrinus. The sequence goes on along the minus strand of VUYV01000935.1, from coordinate 859 downwards.
CATGCATGTGGGAACTCCTGGTGTGCTTTGTCCAGTGCCCACAAGCACATGGCATCATGTGGCTCCTGCCCACCCCAGGGCAGATGGGAAGAGCCCCGGTGCAGCTCAGGGGCATGCCCACATGCCTCATCCCAGGGTGAAACCCTGGGAGAGCCCCCCAACACCAACAGTGTGTCCCTGGCCCCAGCCCCTAGTCCTGGGGGGCACCAGGCTTCCCACGAAGCAGCAGGACTCAGCCAGTACCAACGCAGGCTGGGGCAGTGATGCAGCAGGGCAAGGGAGGACCGTGTTCCCCACACCCACCCTTCTGGGGGCACATCAGCACCTCGGCACCACATCCCAGTCCCCCTCGGGGCCAGCACACAGCTTGGGGGCATGGGGAGCCCAGGCACATGGCCAGCTGTGGGAATGGCGTTTGCCTTCCCTGTGGGAAATACAGCCACACTGTGGCAAACCCACCCGGTTCAGTGCTGGGGGGCAGCAGCACAGAGGGGATAGAGATGTCTGTACCACACAGGGCCAGGATCTCTGGGCACCAGTGGCAGCAAAGGAAGTTCCCGTCAGGGGCAGAGGATGCAGCCCACAGCCAGGCAGCAAGCCACCTGCACCAGGGGTAGGAAAGAGGAGTCAGGTCACCTGCACTGACCCAGGTGTCAGGGTGCTGCCATGGCCATGGGGGACCCCACCTGCAGCCAGGGGGATGGCCTTGCTCCCACCCAAATTCCCCCAGCCCTTGTGGCCACAGGCCAGGGTGCCCCAGCCTAGCCTTCCCGTCCTCCTGGGTGACCTGTTACCTGCCCACCTAGGCACTCGCCCTTGCACCACTCCTCATCCCCCTCCCCGCCCCATCCCTGTCCCC
>VUYV01000934.1:30080-54820 GCA_008711295.1 Anarhynchus alexandrinus | reverse complement strand
ATGCTGACCCATGCTGAAACCCACAGCCCCCAACCGCCTGGAGCTGCCCGGAGCTGCTGAGCTCCAGCAGCAAACACCACGGCTGCTCTCCAGGCAGCATCTCCTCGCTGGTGGAGGAGCGGCTGGGAGGAGGTTGGAGCAGCTGTGGAGGCAGTGGGAGAAGATGGGGAGATGGTCGGAGCAGCTGGGAGGTGTCAGAGCAACTGGGGAGGTGGTCAGAGCTGCTGGGGAGGCGTCGCTGAGGCAGGAGCACTGCAAGACCTCCCGTGCTCCCACCGCTCACCACAGCCACCTCTCCCGTCGCGGCCGCCAAGCCGCCCCGCAGAGCCATTCCCATGTCCTGGTGCCCGTCCACAGCCGGTGCCAGGAGGGTCTGTGTCCCCGCTCCGTCCCACCCCCTCACAGCCGTTGGGCCCCTGGCTGGAGGGTGGAGAAGGGGGAAAGGACTTTAGGAGGGGTCCGTGGGTCGGCTCCTTGGCAGAGAGCTCTGAAGGAGGCACGCAGGATGAGGCCTCGGTCCTTGGCAGGGCAGGAACAAGGTTTGGCAATTCCAAAATAACCTTTGCTGAGGAGAAGTGCAAAGTTCACAGACGCACAGAATGGCTGAGGCTGGCGGGGACCTCTGGGGTCCATCTGGCCGGAGCCCGGGACCACCTCCCAATGGTGTCTGAATAGCCACAAGGATGGAGACACCACGGCACCTCTGGGCAACCCAATCCATCAACCCAGTGGGCAACCGAAGCTGGGCGAAACTCATCAAACTGTTAAGGTGTCAATATAGTCCTCCTTCATCTTCCAAAGGTCCAGCACTCAGTACTGCACATCCAGACTTGCAGTAGTGCTACGGCGATTTGTGTAGCAGCAGGAGAAATGTCTACTGGGGGAAAAAAATATACCAAAAGCGACTGCGAGGGGTTCCCCTGAACAGCGGTATAATCATCGAGAAGTCAGACTACCTCCGGCTCCACACCTGCCCGGTCATGACAAATCCCGATGTCTTCTCTGAGGATCTATAGCTCCATCTATTTCATGGCTTACAATTACTTGGTGAGAAAGAGAGAAGCACTATATTTTAGGGGTCTCCAAGCAGAACATAACCCTGTGTATGACTGTGAGACAGAAGCCAAGTTACGTATTGGAAGGAGTCTGAGCGCCTGAGCTGTCTTTACAGCAGCAGAAGTTAATTTCCCTCACATTTATATTCGGTGCTCATCCATGGCACTCTCTCCGCCGAGCTCCCCCGACTTCAGACATGGAGTCTGCCTGGGGCCGCCCTGCAGACACACGTTAAGGAAGAACAATAAATGTGCAATACGGTGTTTCTGTAGCATTTGGCACCTGGGTACGAGGTAAATGCAAACAACTTTTGAGCAAAGCTGCGTTTATGAATTTGAAGTCGGATTATTGGGTTGTTGACATAAACACCGGCGGTGATTCTTTTTTAAGATCTTCAAGAAATTTCCGGGGCGATGCAATTTCTTCCTCTAAAGATCTCCAGACAGTCCCTAATTTCCTAAACCTTCCAGATAAGTGCCTCTCGGCCCGCGTGTGTCCACGCTGACGGGAACCGCCCAGCAGACAGATCACGGCCACGGAGCTGCAGCACCTCCGGCAACGCTCTGCAGCTCCCTTTGCCGGTTAAGAGCCACGGCCAGTTTGCCCAAAGCACATCAACAGGAGACCAAATGGATTTTGCTCCAGGGACACGCTGAAATGAGGTCTCTCTAAGCAGACAAATTGAAAGCGAGTCGCAGCCGGTGGACCGTGAGGACGGCTGGTGGGAGTCAAGTGCTGGGATGCGAAGGGCAGACCACGGCTCAGCTCCTGGTTCTGAGTGACGACCCCGTCCAGAGGACACCTGCACCGTGCGGCGGTGTTTAAAGCGAGGTCAGAGACCCCCGGGCTCCCCCCAGCCCTGCCCAGTGCACCGGGCGATGTCTGTGCGACACAGTCCACGGCCACGTCCCAGGACCACCCCATGGCATCGCCCTCCGAAGGCGCAGCTCCCTGGGCTCGGCTCAGCTGAGGATCCCAGGTTTGGCAGCAGTCCCTGAGCCACCCCCCTCCCAACCCACACCTCACAGCCTGTGAAAGCACATCCACACACTTTCCATGTTCTCCGCAGTTGGTGCTCCTCTGCTCCCGAACCCCACCGGCGCTGACGGATGGTGCAGCTTGTGGAACTGGAAAGAGGGGCAGATCTTCATCAGTGACGGGGGCAGGGGGATCGAGGACACCCTCAACAGGTTTGCAGATGACACTAAGCTGAGTGGTGCGGTGACATGCCTGGGGGGTGGGATGCCATCCAGAGGGACCTGGACAAGCTCAAGAAGTGGATCCATGTGAACCTCATGAGGTTCAACAAGGCCAAGTGCAGGGTCCTGCACCTGGGTCAGGGCAACCCCCAGTATCCACACAGGCTGAGAGAGTTAGGGGGGTTCAGCCTGGAGAAGAGAAGGCTCCGGGGAGACCTCAGAGCCCCTTCCAGTGCCTAAAGGGGCTCCAGGAAAGCTCTGCATCAGGGAGGGGAGCCATGTTTGACACTGACAGAGGGGAGATTTAGGGGGGATATCAGGGAGATATTCTTTGCTGTGAGGGTGGTGATCCCCTGGCGCAGGTTGCCCCAAGAAGCTGTGGCTGCCCCATCCCTGGAGGTGTTCAAGGCCAGGTTGGACGGGGCTTGGAGCAACCTGGGCTGGTGGGAAGTGTCCCTGCCCAGGGCAGGGGGTTGGACTAGACAGTCTTTAAGGTTCATAGAATCATAGAATCATAGAATGGTTTAGGTTGGAAAGGACCTTGAAGATCATCGAGTTCCAACCCCCCTGCCATAGGCAGGGACACCTCCCACCAGACCAGGCTGCCCAAGGCCACGTCCAGCCTGGCCTTGAACACCTCCAGGAATGGGGCCTCAACAACCTCTCGGGGCAACCTGTGCCAGTGCCTCACCACCCTCACAGTGAAAAACTTCTTCCTAATGTTCAATCTAAACCTGCCCTCTTCCAGTTTGAAGCCATTCCCCCTCGTCCTATCACTCCATGCCCCAGTAAAAAGTCCTTCCCCAGCTCTCCTGGAGCCCCTTTAGGGACTGGAAGGCTGCAAGAAGATCTCCCCGGAGCCTTCTCTTCTCCAGGCTGAACAGCCCCAACTCTTTCAGCCTCTCCTCATAGGAGAGGTGCTCCAGCCCTCGGATCATCCTCGTGGCCCTCCTCTGGACACGCTCCAGCAGGTCCATGTCCTTCTTCTGTTGGGGACTCCAGAGCTGGATGCAGTACTCCAGGTGGGGTCTCACGAGAGTGGAGTAGAGGGGCAGAATCCCCCCCTCGCCCTGCTGGCCACACTTCTTCTGATGCAGCCCAGGATGCGGTTCCTTCCAAGCCAAACCATTCTGTGGTTCTATGATTGTATAATTGAGGGCTGAGCGTGGTATTTCTTCCAGTATAGGCGATGAGCACTGAGATTTCGAGAGAGACGGTGGCAGGGAAGCAGCTGGCAAGGGCACGCACCAATATCAAGCGCAGTAAACACTTGAGCACGTCCCTGCTTTCCCCGCCTCCTGCTCCTCTCGTACTCGCTTCCCCTCACGTGCCCTCTAAAATCTGTCCCTTCACCGGCGGTGCCCGTGAGCCGCAGCAGCGGCAGCACGAGCCACGTGCACCGAAACGCCAAAGCGTTACGCGTCTCTAAGCGAGGCGCTCGTGTTTACCCGACACCACAAGATGTTCTCCCAAACCCGCTCTGCCATTAGCACACGGTGTTTGCTTTTAACGGCGCCCTTCCCGATCCCGCCGCGTCCGTCCCACCCGCCCTGCCCACCCTGGATGCTGCGCCATCCTTTTTGTCGCCAGGACACAGCCGGCTCTCCACAAACCCATCTTCGCCGTGGCGGGTCTTGTCCTCTCTGCTCCGCGTCGTCTGCTCCGGCCGCAGCGAGATGCGCTTCGGTGCTGCCTGCTCCGGAGGTTTTCCATTCAGGGACACGGATCCGGTCATCGCCCGGCGATGCTCCGAGACGCAAAGCCACCTTGCCGCAGCAGCCAGGACTGGGGGGGTCACGGCTGTCACAGCAGCATTGCTGATAGACTAGTTGACATTAATTGACACCCCGATCACCTTTGCTCCAGAGAAAGGCTCTGCTCTGAAAGTTTCACCCAGACACTTTCCGGCAAAGCCATGGGAAGGCGTTGGAAAGCCCTTCCCGGAGGAGAGCCCAGAGCCGTCACCAAGCGTGGAGGCTGTAAGGACCGTTCCACACACGTGTCCTTAAGAGACCTCTCCAACACGAACTCTGCAGCCTCAGCTGGACTACGGCTTTGTACAAATAATATATAAACATGTTTTGCTGATTGCTCAGTTGCTGCTGCCCTACTTAACGGTGTCTTTGTGCCCGGGCTGCAAATCATCTGAGGGATGCATTGCGCCTTCTCCCTGCAGGACTCCACTGCGCCGTGGAGAGGCTGCCGCTGCAAATTAACGTCTAAAACTGCCAGGTTTGAGTCAGGGGTATACGATAGAGATAATGACACATTGTGTGCTAATTGGGTAGTAGTGATATATAACCTAAAAGACAGGCCTGAGAGTTTACTGAACACCAGACGAAGCAAGAAGTCTTGTGATGTTGTCAAGGACAGCCCCTGATAATGAACAAGAACCCGTCTGGAGAAGCAGCTGAAACCGACCCTGCGGTCTGGACAAAAACCAGGGAAGAACTGAGTCTGCGCAAAAGCAAAAGGTTACTTGCGGTGATGAAGAGGAACCATCAGCCTTCATCCTCACGACCCTCAGCGACCACCACCAGGAGGCAATGCGCAAGCGTAGTTGGGAGGAGTTCATGAAAATGATGTCTTAGAGTTAATTTTAATACGAAGTGGGGACAGGTCATGCATATGTATGGGCGTATTCGGAAATTTTATGTTTATGTGATTAAATACTATATATATTTGAGAAAGCCGCTGCATTGGGCGCGCACGATTGTGGTGGGGCGACCCCCCGTGCTGCCCAGCACTGAATAAACACACCTACTTTACAGCCATCTCGGTTGTGGAGTCTCATTTCCGCACGTCAGGTTTCGAAATCGCGAGTAGTAATGAGTCGAGGAAGGACTTGGAGTCTGTCTGACGTCAAGATACGGGACTTCGGGCAAATAGAAAATTGCCCCGAATGGGAAAATCGATGGTTTGCAATACGGCCACGAGAACGCTGAGCGCCTCCTCCTGCCCAGGGCTGCACGTGGGCGGCTGGAGATGGGCTGGTGCCCACTGGCTTTGAGCCTTGACCTATACTTTAGGCTTGGACTATTCGAACAAGCCTCAAAGTTTAAGCTTTGTTCCCGCAATTACCGTTAACTTGCCGAGGTCTTGAGTGCTTAACGACAGTCTGTAAGTGCCCGGATAACCCCGTCAGGCAGCGCCGCGGGAGCCACAGGGACAGTCACACATTTGCAGTGGGAAACAAGAGCGGAACGCGCTCCAGCAGAACAGGGAGAGGACATGGGACCTGACGTACAGGGAAAATGAGCGACGGCGAAGAAGATTCCCCAGTTGGTTTGGAGGTCCTTACTGGTTCCCCCGTGAGAGCCGGTGTGAGGGGCAAATTGGGATTCCCCCAGGAAAGGGGGACAACCAGGACACCCAGTTAGGGGGCTAATCAAAGGCCAGCACTGGACTCAAAGCGGCATTTCTCAACACTTTGCCACCCACAGGCGATGCCACCACCCGCGGCATGGGAGGCTCACCCCGGACGGGTGGGAAAAGGGGCATGTTGTGGGGGCAAGAGCCGGGACACAGGACAGGGCAAAGCAGTGCCCTGGACCAGGTCTTCAGTACGGAGAAACTCTGCGCCATGGGGCTGGTGGGAGCATTGCCCTAAAAGTGTCCCTCTACTCCACTCTCGTGAGACCCCACCTGCAGTACTGCATCCAGCTCTGGAGTCCCCAACAGAAGAAGGACATGGACCTGCTGGAGCGTGTCCAGAGGAGAGCCACAAGNTCTTATTGCGGCCTTCCAGTCCCTAAAGGGGCTCCAGGAGAGCTGGGGAAGGACTTTTTACTGGGGCATGGAGTGATAGGACGAGGGGGAATGGCTTCAAACTGGAAGAGGGCAGGTTTAGATTGAACATGAGGAAGAAGTTTTTCACTGTGAGGGTGGTGAGGCACTGGCCCAGGTTGCCCAGAGAGGTTGTTGAGGCCCCATCCCTGGAGGTGTTCAAGGCCAGGCTGGAGGTGGCCTTGGGCAGCCTGGTGTGGTGGGAGGTGTCCCTGCTCAGGGCAGGGGGTGGCAGAGCAGTGGCACAGGCTGCCCAGAGAGGTGGGGGAGTCTCCCACTCTGGAGCCATTCCAAACCCGCCTGGACGCCATCCTGTGCCACTGCTGGAGGTGACCCTGCTCTGGCAGGGGGTGGCACTGGGGGAGCTCCAGAGGGACCTTCCAGCCCCCACCAGTCTGGAATGCTGTGGATGGTCTTTAAGGTCCTTTTCAACCCAAACCATTCTGTGATTCGATACCATCAAGGCCAAACCTGCACGCCAGGAAAGGATCAAATTGCCCAAACAGAGCACGTTGAGTAGCTATTAGTGTATTTTAAAAATCATCAGTAAAAGTAGTTCCAGGTCATAAAACCAGAGCACAAATTTCTGGTTTCTTCCTGCATCATTTCAAAGTGCTGCAGAACTTTCTCTCCAGCTGCCAGAACAAACACACCGCCGGGTCGTCGCCGGTTTTCTCGGCTCAGCCTCTGCAGCTACCGAAGCTTCCTTGAGTCTCCTCTCAAACGACAATATGGGTTTTGCACATTTCCTTATGACAAAGGTTTGATGGTATCTCCTACCACCAGACAACGCCCAGAGGAAAACTCCCTCTCTCGCCAGACAACGTCTACGCTTCACCTCTGCTATTTCCTCCTCTGACCCACACAATGTTCTCAGGGCGTTTCCTGCTGAGGGCCCTCAGGACAAACCCCTGCCCTTAAACGGACGCTGCCGTCAGGACCAGGGGAACCCCCAGAACCTGCGCTTGGGGGCACCGGCGACTCCGGGAGAGTCCTCACCTCCCGGGCTGGATGGCACCTTCTGATGGAAGAGACTTTTTTTCACTTTCTAGCAGCCCACCCCTATTAGTGTCCTCTCATAAAGCCGCAGCGCTGTGCTCTGCTGATGATTAATTTGGGGTTAATCAGGGATTCCTCATCAAGCCATTGCCTGAAACTCCCTTTTGCTTTGTTTTGCTCCACCAGGATCACGCTCGGCGGTCGGACACCTCCACCCCTCGCTGTGGCGCGGGTCTGTCCCGCAGAGCTGCAGCGCTTCTCCGACTGCTGCTGCAGACGCCGCACCCGACGGCGAGACTCTGCGCTGGCAGCGGGTCGATCTGAGCAGCTGCCAAACGCCCACGGAATCTGCCCACCCAAAAGAGAGAGCGGTTGCTATCACTTCTTATTCCCCTACTCTTCACAACTCGTTATGAGCTAAAGGCAGCGGATGACTCGGTTTATTTTTTAGTGTCAAACAGATGAGTAAAAAAATGCTATTTTCTTTATTTATTCGTCAGCGTAGAGATAATTTGCAGAGAAGAATGGCAATTTTCAAATGAATTTAGTTACGTATCTCCACGTCGTGCCGCTTTCCCCCTGAGACTTTGACAGGACTTTGAAGACAATAAACACAAAAATCCCTGCGGTCTCCCCACTGTCTGTTCAAGCCCGAGGTGAACACTGAGAGCGCCCATCTAGGGATGCACTTAGGCACAAAAAGATCAATGTCACAATGACCAAAATTTGAAAATGCTCCTTCAGCCCGCGGCAGGGGATCCCCCCACCCCCTGGGCCAGGTCCAAAGCCCCCCCTGGGCCGGGGTTTGCTCTGCCTCATCCACACCCTGGTGCTGAGCGTTTTCAGCCAGAGACCTCCCCGAGACGCACGTTTTTCACGCGTATTGAGCAAAGACGCATGGATTTTTCCTCCTTGACCTCATCCCATCCCTCCAGGCGCTGCTGTGCGCAACCCCTCGGCGCGGAGCTCCACCGCCCCTTGCTCCTGCACGGGGAAGGAGCTGCTGCTCGTTTCAACCCGTTCCTCCTCATCCCTCGTTGGTCCATCACCACCCACCCCAGTCCGCTCTTCACTGGCGGAAATCACTTTGCTTTCAGCCGCAAAAGTTCCCCCTGCGATCGGCCCCTAATGAAGCAGATGATGATTAACAGAGACCAAAACACCTTTTAGCATAAGGGTGCCAAAAAGCCACTATTCTCCCTTTCATCTTCAAACATTAATGACGTGACATGCAGTAAACGGGGTACCGTATGCTGTTGGTGTAACATAACATTATTTGCATCACAATAATGTTAAATTATACTGCTGGCTTTATGCAAAACCACGTAAAGATAGAATTACGGCCTTTCCCGAGGTACCCTGCTGTGTGTAACACATCCGTCAGGAAGCCACAATCACTGAAAATTCGAATAATTTAGGTCCAACTCCAGTGATATTGCCAACAAGCTCTGGAAAAGCCCTTGAAGGAACACAAAGACCTGTCTGGACGCAGAGGTACCCACCCAGAGGGTCCCCCCTTTCTGAAGCCGACCAGCACGGGTACATCTGGAGTCCCCTCGGCAGTGAGCGCCCTCACGCACTGGCTGTTGGAGCAGGTTGCCCAGAGAGGTGGGACACGTGATAGGACGAGGGAGAAGAAGATTAAACTAAAAGAGGGAAGATTTAGGTGAGATATGAGGAAGAAATTGGTGCCTGTGCGGGTGGTGAGCCCCTGGCACAGGTTGCCCCGAGAAGCTGTGGCTGCCCCATCCCTGGAGGTGTTCAAGGCCAGGTTGGACGGGGCTTGGAGCAACCTGGGCTGGTGGGAGGTGTCCCTGCCCAGGGCAGGGGGTGGCACTGGATGGTCTTCAAGGTCCCTTCCCACCCAAACTATTCTGTGACTCCATGACTGTCACAGCTGGTTATGAGCGTCCCCACTGCCCCCGAGACAGGCAGAGCTGAGGAAACCCGGCCCAGCCAGGGCAGCGCTCAAGATGTCACTTGACAGAGATTTCCGAGAAGGCTGCTCTTGGAGAAACTCAGTGACTGTGGGGTAGAAGATCGTAGAATCACAGAATCGTCTAGGTTGGAAGGGACCTTTAATATCATCGAGTCCAACCGCCAACCCAACGCTGCCAAACCGACCACTAAACCATGTCCCTCGGCATCACATCTGCCCATCTCTTAAATACCTCCAGGGATGGTGACGCCACCACTGCCCTGGAAGCGCTGTCCACCATCTCCCAAGTCCTCCACCTCAGCAATAAACGTAGGGAACATCACCCGGGGCTGCATTAGCGAGACCTGAACGCTTTGGGGTCCCCACAGACGTGATTTTTTTTGTCCCTCACAGCCTGAGACTGGGAAGAAATTCCCACCAAAGCCCTGTTGTGTTTAAATCCTCCCTCCCCCAGAGGAACGGCGGTGGGGCTACGAGTCCAAGTCTGTGTGTCAATAAATAACAGACCCCCAGGGCAGGGAGGGCTCACAGCCAGGCCCCAAACTGGCTGCTGGGGCCTCGGGGGACCCCAACCCCACCCCACCCCAAAATGGGTGCTGGGACCCTCTGGTGACCCTCAGCCACCCCCCTGGACCTCACCCTGGCTCTTTGAGGGAACCCAATCCCCCCCTAGGTCCCCCCCGGGACCTCCACAGACCTTTTGGGACCCCAACCCCCCCAAAAGGGACCCCCACAGGCACCCAGACACACACCCCCTGGGCCCTTTTGGGGACCCCAAAAACCCCCAAGCACCCCCCATGCCTCACCTCCCAAACTGGTTGCTGCGACCCTCTGGGGACACCAAAACCCCCTCAGACCTCCATGGTCCCTGAGGGACCCCAAACCCTCCCAGAGCCCCCCCGAAATGGGTGCTGCAACCCTTTGGTGACCCCCAACACCCCTGGACCTCCACAGCCCTTTTGGGACCCCAACACCACCCTAGCCCTGACCCCGACCTTGACCCTTTTGGGAACTCCAGAATCCCCCAAAACAGATGCTAGGACCCTTTAGGGACATAAACATCCCCCCAGACGGGTACTGTGACCCTTTGATGACCCCCCTGGGTCTCCCTGGCCATTTTGGAGACCCAAAAATCCCACAAGTCCACCCCACGCACCCCCAAATTGACTGCTGGGACCCTTTGATGACCCCCAAAGCCACAGGGGGGCCACCCTCTGGCGTTTTGAGGGACCCCAAAACCCCCCAAAATGGGTGCTGAGACCCTTTGGGGGACCCCAACAGCGCCCCAGGCCCTCCCTCAGCCTTTCTGGGGATCCCAAACCCCCCAGAGCCCCCCAGAACGGGTGCTGGGACCCTTTGGTGACCACAACAGCCCCCAGGGTCTCTTTAGCCCTTTATGGGACCCCAATAACCCCCACGTCCCCCCAAACCGGGCGCTGGGGCCCTCCGGTGACCCCTAAAGCCCCCGTTGGAGCGGAGACTCCCGCGCCGCGCCGCGCCGCGCCGCGCCGCGCCGCGCCCTCCCCCCTCCGCCCGGCGGGCGAAAGTGACGTCACTTCCGTCGCCCTCCTCGCCCCGCCCCCTGGGATAAGGGGCGCCACGCGCGGCCCGAAGGCCTCTTTTCCGCCGCGCGCTCTAAGATGGCGGACACGCAGGTGGGTGCCGCGCCGGGAGTAGGCCCCGACCGCCGGGACCGCCCCCCCCCGGGGCCACCGACCGCCCCGGGAGGGACGGGGGGCGGCGGGGAGGTGGCGGTCGGGAGGGGACGGTCGTTCTCCGAGGTCCCGTGGGGCCGGCGCTGATGCTCCTCTCTCTCTTCCCTCCCCCCACCTCAGACCGAGAGGGCCTACCAGAAGCAGCCCACCATCTTCCAGAACAAAAAGCGGGTGCTGCTGGGCGAGGGTGGGAAGGAGAAGCTTCCCCGCTACTACAAAAACATCGGCCTGGGCTTCAAGACGCCCAAAGAGGTAAGGCAGGGCAGGGCTGCCCTTTCCCCGGCCCCAGTCGGGCGTCTGCGCCTCCCGCACCCCCTCCAAAAGCGTTGACGGTCCCGCCGAGCGCGTCCTGGTGTGAGAGTGGTTCCTCTGAGCTGTTTGTCCATCTATGCGCTGACGATGGCTGCAGAGGCCTGCAGGTGGATCGGGGCAAGCCCAAAAGCAAACACGAGCTGGGCGGAGAATGGATGGAGAGCAGCCCTGAGGAGAAGGGCCTGGGGGTGTTGGTGGGGGAGAAGCTCCCCATGAGCCGGCAATGTGCGCTGGAGCCCAGCGAGCCCCCGGCATCCCGGGCTGCATCCCCCGCAGCGTGGCCAGCAGGGCGAGGGGGGATTGTGCCCCTCTGCTGCGCTCTGCTCTGGGGAGACCCCCCTGCAGTGCTGCCTCCAGCTCGGGGGGTCCCCACAGCAGAAGGACACGGAGCTGTTGGAGCAGGGCCAGAGGAGGCCTCAGAGCTGCTGCGAGGGCTGGAGCCCCTCTGGTGGGAGGACAGGCTGGGAGAGTTGGGGGGTTCAGCCTGGAGAAGAGAAGGCGCCGCGGAGACCTCCGAGCCCCTTCCAGTGCTTACAGGGACTCCAGGAGAGCTGGGGAGGGACTCTGGATCAGGGAGGGGAGCCATGGGATGAGGGGGAATGGCTTGACACTGACAGAGGGGAGATTGAGATGAGATCTGAGGAAGAAATTGTTGGCTGTGCGGGCAGTGATCCCCTGGCGCAGGTTGCCCCGAGAAGCTGTGGCTGCCCCATCCCTGGAGGTGTTCAAGGCCAGGTTGGACGGGGCTTGGAGCAACCTGGGCTGGTGGGAGGTGTCCCTGCCCAGGGCAGGGGGGTGGGACAGGATGGTCTTTAAGGTCCCTTCCATCCTGAACCCTTCAGTAATTCTACGTATTATTTCTCTTTGTAGGCGATTGAGGGCACCTACATCGACAAGAAGTGTCCGTTCACTGGTAATGTCTCTATCCGTGGCCGAATCCTGTCAGGTGAGTTGTGAAGGTTCCTTAAGCAATAATACTAGAGGCGTAATCCTGTGGCTGCCCTGAAGTGGGTGAGCAGTCGAAGCCCACGAGCTGTGAGCGGTGATCTGGAGCTGCCTGGTCCTTGAGCTGCACATGATGCCATTCTCTCACGATGGTCTTCCAAGCCTCATGGTGAAGGGGCTTTGACGACAATGCCGCACGGCTTTGCTGATGCCCCGCGAAAGGACCAGCTGCTGGTGGTTACTTTTCCAGATGTGCTGCTGTGGGTGCAGATGTTGATGTAGTGCAGTAGCAGAGAATGCAGGGAGCGGTGTTTCTAGGAAAGGTGTCAGTGTGGTCTTAAAAGTCTTAAGACGAGAGAGAGAGAATTTGGTTTATAATATAAATTTTAGTATTGTATCCAGGCAGTGAGAATGCCCTTTCATCCTGGTAGAACTGGGGTCCTCAAGCACCCCCCAAAGGATGTGTTACGATTTATTATTCAGGTAAGTTAATTTTTCCTTTTAGTAAGGCAAAATTTTAAGAGTCAGCTGGACAGGATGCTAGGTCATCTTGTCTAGACCGTGCTTTTGCCAATAAAGGTTGGACTGGTGATCCCCGATGTCCGAACCAACCTGAGATTCTGTGATAAATAAGGATAAATTACTGGAATTGAAGGGTGCTGCCTTCAGGTGTCAAGTACCACTCATCCCTGCTGATCCCCTTGGATAGCTTTTGTAAAAACCTCCGTTCTCTGTTAGTTATAACCCAAATCTCCAGCCCGGTTTGCCAATGGTCGGTGTACGCTTGTGCCCGTCACTGTCACATCCCCCCTCTTCTGTCGCCCAGGTGTGGTTACCAAGATGAAAATGCAGCGCACCATCGTCATCCGTCGGGACTACCTGCACTACATCCGCAAGTACAACCGCTTTGAAAAGCGCCACAAGAACATGTCCGTGCATCTCTCCCCCTGCTTCAGGTGCGTGCGGGTCCCCGCAGTGATGGGGGAGCATTGTCCTGTGGATATTGGGCGTATGGGAGCGCCAGGCGTGCTCCCAGTGCCTCGTACGCGTCTTTATAGATACTGTTTACCATGCTGACCTCAGCTTTTGTGTAGAAAGCGCAGCAAGTGTGCCCATCAGTGCGACACGGGCGGTTTTAATGCTTCTGACCTGGAACCTGCTTGCTGGTGGTGATGTCTAAACTCACGATGGTCTTCAGATCCCCTGCTGCTGAGGGGGCTGCTGACAGTGCCAGTGGCAATTGCTGAACCGTGAGACAGGTTCTGGTCAGTCCCGTTCTGAAACCATGCAGCGTTACAGTCTGTGAGAAATATAACAACTTTGATGTTTCTGAAGTAAACGCTGAGGCCAGAGGGGACGGGTTCGGAGGCTGGTGGGTTGTGACCTACTGTGTCTTCCCTACACCACCCTTCGGAGTGCAGGTTTCCAGAAAAACTGGGACTGGCGTTGCAGTCCAGCCGATGGAATCAGACCTCGCTTTACAACTTAGACACCCGAGGTCTCTTTCAGTGCTGTGTTTCTCGGTAGCATCACGCGTGGCAAATGTCTGCGCTGCAGAGCAAACGGACTGCAAATGCAGGAAACGCGGAACCGCTGAAACACCAGGGGTGTCTTTGCAGGGATGTCCAGATTGGGGACATCGTCACCGTGGGAGAGTGTCGTCCCCTCAGCAAGACTGTCCGGTTCAATGTCCTCAAAGTCACAAAGGCTGCTGGTACCAAGAAGCAATTTCAGAAGTTTTGAAAACAGCATATGGAAGATGCTGAGGACAAATAAAACTTTGGTAAAAACATACCCTGTGTGTGTAATCTGAAATAAAGAGCGTGGGGTCGTGACAGCGCGTGTGAACTCATCGGACGGCAGAAATGGGGGAGGTGAGCACGCCTCGAGGAAAATTGTGAGAGTACTGTGCAGCTATTAGTTCAGATATTCCAGGTTTTCTATTTGGAAATTATGAGAGTTTGGATGAGGGACAGGGAGGGGATGTTGTGCCTTTGATGGAAAAGTGCTGAGGTCCCCATTGATGGATCCGGGCGGTCTGAGGTGCGGCAGAGCCACCTCCCACACAGCCTGAAAGCTGCCTCTCCCCTCCCAGGCTCCATGTTCCGGGACAGACTGAAGATGGTTTTTAATGTGCAGGGAACTGGGGCACAGTAAAAAAGCAAAAGGGGGACACGCTCTGACCGCTTTGAGTTACTTTCTGGAGAGCTCTTTGCAGCTTTCCAGTTCCGTACTGATTTCTGGTTTGCCATTTCACCCCTCCCCGGTGTAGCTGCAGGCAGGGACAGATTGGAGGTTGCATAATAATTTGGGTTAGAATAATGTAAAGCCTCTTAGCAATAACAAAGGCAGTTGTGACTTTAAAGATCATTTCTCAGAAAGCTTAGATATGTATTTAAAGAGGAAGATGCCACGTGGTGTTTTCACACGCAAAGGTGTCCGAGCACATTTTTACAAGGCAGTGGTGCGTCAGCAGCTGAAGGGAATGGGAATTAGTGCCAAAGAAACTGCTTTTCCTGCAGATTTTTTTTAGAGGTGATAGTTGCTTGTGGTTCCAACAGTCATAGGAAATGTTATTCTGGGAACTGCGTAAGCCCTTCTGTAGGAAACCGATCCCACGTTCAGGGGAAAAGCCAGGAGGGAGTGATGGTGCGATGCAGTGCGGATGACAGGAGGGGGTGTGATGAGAACCAGAGGCAGAACAACCAAAATTCGGCGTTTTAAACCCGTGTGGTTCAGCGGGCAGCGTTACCTTAACCCCGGGCTGGCTCTGGCAGCGTGACCTGTTGAGTCCGTGCTGGAAAGGTCTGCGAGAGCGAGCTGGTGCCCCACGGCTTGCAGAAAACACTGCGTCGTGGCGACTTCTGCATTAATGCACATTTGGTGTGCAAAAATAGAGTAGTGTTTGTGTGAGCCTTTGGTTCGCGCTGTCTTGTACCTTTGTGGTGGGGATGTCCCCTTGCATCTGGGAGGAATGTGGGAGGAGCGCTCGCTTTGCCACAGGCTGGAGACGTTACCAGTAACGCCAATCTCATAGAATCATCTGGGTTGGAGGGGACCGTTAAGATATCGAGTCCAACCATCAACCCAACACTGCCAAACCCACCACTAAACCATGTCCTTCAGCGCTACGTCTTTTAAATCCCTCTAGGGATGGTGACTCCACCACTGCCCTGGGCAGCCTGTGCCAATGTTTGACAACCCTTTCACTGAAGAAATTTTTCCTAATATCCAATTTAAACCTCCCCTGGTGCAACTTGAGGCCGTTTCCTCTTGTCCCATTGCTTGTTCCTCGGGAGAAGAGACCGACCCCCCCCTCGCTACACCCTCCTTTCAGGGAGCTGTGAAGAGCAAAAAGGTCTCCCCTCAGCCTCCTTTTCTCCAGGCTGAACACCCCCAGGTCCCTCAGCTGCTCCTCATACACTTGTGCTCCAGACCCCTCACCAGCTCCGCTGCCCTTCTCTGGACACGCTCCAGCACCTCAGTGTCTGTCTTGTCGTGAGCACCCCAAAACTGGACAGAGTGTTTGAGGTGGGGCCTCACCAGTGCCGAGTACAGTGGGGCAATCACTTCCCTAGACCTGCTGGCCACGCTGTTCCTGATACAGGCCAGGATGCTGTTGGCCTTCTTGGCCACCTGGGCACACCGCTGGCTCATATTCAGCCGCTGTCGACCAACACCCCCAGGTCCTTTTCCACCGGGCAGCTTTCCAGCCACTGCCTCAAGCCTGTAGCGTCCATGGGGTTGTTGTGACCCATGTGCAGCATGCAGCACTTGGCCTGGTTGAACCTCATACCGTTGGCCTCGGCCCATCAATCCAGCCTGTCCAGATTCTTCTGCAGAGCCATCTTACCCTCCAGCCGGTTGACGCTCCCACCCAACTTGGTGTCATCTGCGAACTTACTGAGACTACACTCCATCCCCTCATCCAGGTCGTTGATAAAGATATTAAAGAGAACCGGTCGTAACACTGAGCCCTGGGGGACACCACTTGTGACCGGACACCAACTGGATTTCACTCCATTCACCACCACTCTCTGGGCACGGCCATGCAGCCAGTTTTTTACCCGGCCAAGCGTACGCCCATCCAAGCCATGAGCAGCCAGTTTCTCCAGGAGAATGCTGTGGGAAACTGTGTCTAAGGCTGTACTGAAGTCCAGGCAAACAACACCCACAGCCTTTCCCTCATCCACTGAGCTGGTCACCTTGTCACAGAAGGAGATCGGGTTTGTCAAGCAAGACCTGCCTTTCAAGAACCCATGCTGACCAGGCCTGGTCACCTGGTTGTCCTGCGTGTGCTGCGTGATGACACTCGGGATGATCTGCTCCAAAACATTCCCCAGCACCGAGGTCAGACTGACAGTCCTGTAGTTTCCCGGATCCTCCTTCCAGCCCTTNAGTCCTGTAGTTTCCCGGATCCTCCTTCCGGCCCTTCTTGTGGATGGGCGTCACGTTTGCCAACCTCCAGTCAGCTGGGACCTCCCCGGTTACCCAGGACTGCTGGTAAGTGATGGACAGTGGCTTGGTGAGCCCTTCCGCCAGCTCCTTCAGTACCCTCAGGTGGATCCCATCCAGTCCCATAGACGTGCGTATGTCTAGGTGTTGGAGCAGGTCCCTCACCATTTCCCCGTGGATTACGGGGTCTTCATCCTGCTCCCCACCCCTGTCTCCCAGCTCAGGGGGCTGAGTGCTCAGGGAACAACCGGTCTTAACGTTAAAGACTGAGGCAAAGGCAGCATAAAGTACCTCAGCCTTTTCCTCATCCTTCGTCCCTGTTTCCACCGTCAACTACTAAAGGACAGAGATTATCCTTAGTCCTCCTTTTATTGGTAATGTATTTATGGACGCTTTTTATTCTCCTTCACTGCAGTAGCCAGGTTAAGTTCTAGGTGGGCTTTGGCCCATCTAATTTCCTCCCTACACAGCCTCACAATGTCTTCATAGTCCTCATGAGTGGCTGCCCTTACTTCCAAAGGCCACAAACTCTCCTTTTTCCCCCGAGTTGTGACCACAGCTCTCTGGTCAGCCAGGCCAGTGTTTTTCCCCGACGGCTCATTTCTCGGCACATGGGGACAGCATGCTCCTGTGCCTTGAAGACTTCCTTCTTGAAGAACGTCCAGCCTTCCTGGACTCCTTTGCCCTTGAGGACTGCTTCCCAAGGGACTCTGTCAACCAGGCTCCTGAACAAGTCAAAGTCTGCCCTCCAGAAGCCCCAGGTGGCAGTCCTGCTGACCCCCTCCTAGCTTCTCCAAGAACCAAAAACTCTTATTATTTCATGACCGTAGCGCCCAACACGGCCTCCAACCCTCACATCCCCCACAAGTCCTCTATAGGACTTGTCAGTCCTGGAGACTGAAGGTGGGACCCAGAGTTGTGTGGGGGTTTTGTACCTAAATATTTTCATTTGTACCCAAAGAAAGCTTCCCCCGGGCTGGGGGATGTCGCAGCCCCGCTGGTGGGTCGGTGCCGGAGCAGTGTGGCCGCTGGAGCTCAGAGCGGAGCAGGCGGGAGGCAGCGGGTCAGGCCGGAGCGGTGAGGAGGAGGTGGCCAGTGCTTTCCAGAAGCCACACAAGGCAGAGCGTTGGCCTTGCCTCCCACCCAGCTCCTCGGGGACGGCATCGTGGCGCTTGGGCTGTGCCGGGACATCACCGGGCACGTCGCAGCAGGAGCCCCGCTGCCCTGCCACCACCTCGGCTGAGGGACGCCCCGGTCACACCGAGCAGATCTAGGTAAAATGCTGATTATTGACCACTTCCACGTCCAGCAGGACGGGCTCCGGAAGGTCTGTGTCCTGCTGCCGTGCTGTGGCAGCTTCCCCAGCGCAAGCACTCCCCGGGGATCTGGTGTTCTGCATGGCTGGGCTCGCCGGCAAGAGCACGTCAGCTTCTGCCTCTATGATCTGTCATAGAATCATGGAAGGGTTTGGGTTGGAAGGGACCCTAAAGACCACCCAGTGCCACCCCCTGCCCTGGGCAGGGACGCATCCCGCCAGCCCAGGTTGCTCCAAGCCCCATCCAACCTGGCCTTGCACACCTCCAGGGATGGGGCAGCCACAGCTTCTCGGGGCAACCTGCGCCAGGGGATCACCACATGTCCTAATATCTGATCTAAATCTACCTTTTTCCAGTTTGAAGCCAGAGAGTTTCTCTGTCCCCGAGAAGCTCTTGGAGGAGAGCGGTCAGGCCGCTTCCAGCTTGCTCAGAAGCGGCTGAAGGTGCAACGAGACTCAGCAGCCTCTGGGGGCGATTGCGCGACCCGGTGGAGCTGATCTTGGGGAGGGGGGTGGGTCTCGCTGCCCTTCCTCCATCTCCATCCCGGTGGGATGCCTTCACTAACCAGACAGAACAGCCGGCTTTGCTTCTCTCCAGGTCATTTTCTGCTGATTCCATGGGTTGAACCATCTTGCAGAGCGGCGAGAGAGGAGGGAGAGGGCCCCGTTATGGAGCTGGTGGTGGGGGCACAAGTGGCCTCGCTGTTAAATCTGCTCCCCGCCTCTGTTAGCGTCGCCGTGTTTGATGAGGAGGCGGCTCGGCCACTCAACCAGCAGCTCCTGGACCCAGAAACGCACTCCTCCCTCCTCTGGGCGCCCGTCAGGGGCTGTGAGGAGCCTCCACTCGCCACGTCCATCCTCGCGCCGCGGGTGTTCGGTGGGAGTGCTGAGTGGGACCCCGGCACACGGCTTTGAGGGGGTACAGCTACGCTGTTAACGGTCCCAAACCTCTTCTGGAAAGCCTAATTACACCTTCTAGTCGGTCCTCGTTAGCCCTGCAGGGCGTCCAGCTCTGAATGCTCTCACTGGGGCTGGTGTCCGCTCCGGGGTGCCTTCAAATCAGCAGAAAGGCTCAGGGGAGGAAAAATTTCACTGTGACAGATTACGAGGCAAAATGTGACCAGAGTTAGAGTGAACGTGGTTAAAGGCTTTAGCGAGAGCTCGGCTGGGCGGCACTCTGCGTGAGGCGCCTTCTTGTCGGTGGTGGTTTGAGATAGATGGCTCCTTTTGCCTTCAGAAATTACGGGCATTTGAAAATTGCACCAACAGCATCTCCAGTGAACCTTCTCGTTAGCTGGAGCGGAGGCACGCGGCGTTGGGCTGCCCTGCGGACGGAAACCACCGCTCATCCAGATGGACCACAGTGAATGGTTATGAAAGAGGGGGGATTGGGATGAGATATGAGGAACGAATTCTTGAGTGTGAGGGTGGTGAGCCCCTGGCGCAGGTTGCCCCGAGAAGCTGTGGCTGCCCCATCCCTGGAGGTGTTCAAGGCCAGGTTGGACGGGGCTTGGAGCAACCTGGGCTGGTGGGAGGTGGCCCTGCCCAGGGCAGGGGGTGGCACTGGATGGTCTTTAAGGTCCCTTCCAACCCAAACCATCCTGTGATGGTGCCTCAAAGCAGCCCTGTGCCCCTTTAAGCCACCAAGCAATGACCCGGGTCGTTAATGGTGAGCTGCTTCGTTTTGATCCCACATATGGACACACACACACAGAAAAAAGTCTCCTACATGGCTCAGTCAATGAAGATCTCAAAGCTCGTAACAGAAATTAATGCTTCAGCCCGGTTTTAATGGAAAATAGATCCTGTCCAATTAACTTCTGGAAGGGGATTTATTTGGCAATTGCATAACATTTTCATTAAAAATGTATCAGCAAATCACAGCGTAAGTAGGTTACAAAGTGAATAGATTTCCAAATATATCTGTTAATTGATTTAAAATATTAAATAGTTTCTAACTGAGGGTCTGCCTGGGTCCTAGCAGAAGCCCTCCCGCTGGGCGAACGTTACCAGGAGTCTGAAACCTCCGTTGGTGAAAGTTGTGTATTTTCCCCCAAAATGGTGGGCGTTTTGTCTGGCGGTTCCTGCGGCCTCGGCCGGGACGTATCCGCGGCGCGAGATGGGGCGTCGCGGTCCCGCGGCTCTCGGCATCCCCGGCTCCGCGGCAGGGCGAGCGTGTCGCGGGTGGAAACGCCCCACGGAGCGGTGCAGGTTCAGGGAGACCCCACTGAAGTGGTTTGGGGTGGAAATGGCGTTGGAGGTGGAGCTGAGGAGCCAAAACGCTGCGCTTAAACACGAGGCGGCTGAAAAAGCGGTTGGCTCCGGGTGTTGGTAGATGGGAGGGTGTACCCAACACCACGGCTGTGGGCCTTCTCCCGGGAAACCAAAAAAAACCACAGATGGGATTGTGATAAACTGAAAATGGGGAAATTAAAAGACTTTTTGAACATCTTCCCTTGGGGCAGCCTCTTGTTGTGGGAACTGTTTTAGCTCGACATCCCGTGGCTCAGCCCGAGGTCCCGACTCCGGGCACAGACCCGCGAGCGCTCCCGGGGGGTGGTCGGTGTCTGTCCCTGTCCCCCCCCGGCCACGGGGTGCGATGGGCACGAGAGGGGCTGAACGTGGCCTCGGAGGGGTCCTTCCCCCGCAGCTGGAGGGTCCCGGCGTCTCCTTCGCCCCGATGTGATCACGGCAAACCCGCTCGTGGTTGTCAAACACCGCGTCAGCCGCGGGTGTGCGTCCTCAGGGCAGCGTCACCCCCCGGGAGGCTCAACTGGTGCTCAGTGAAACCGAGCGGACGGGGACAGAGATGTCACGAGGGCGAAGACGAGTGAGGTGTTGTGCCCACGGGGAGGTGTCCTGGAGCCCGCGCTCGGGCGGCTCTCGGCTCTGCGTGGGCTGCCGGGTGCGCCGGCGGAACCCCGACCACGCGCAAAGCCACGGCGGTTCCTGCGGCCGCACAGACCTCGGAACTGCATCCGCACGGGACAAGGGCGGCTCCTGCGCTGCCCTCCTGCTTCGCCCCGGTGCGGCCGTCCTGCCCGGCATCCCCACCGCCCCGCAGGGGATGCGATGGACCGGCTCTCAGCAGCCCAACGGCGTCCTCCCTGCGAGGCCGAGCGGCTGCTGTACAGCAGCACCGACCGGAGCAGGCGGGGGGTAAATGGCACAAACTGTCCCCAAAGCCCTCATTCCTCTGTGAACCTCATGAAGTTCAACCAGGCCAAGTGCAGCGTCCTGCAGGTGGGTCAGGGCAATCCCAAGCACAAACACGGGATGGGTGGAGAGTGGATGTAGAGCAGCCCTGGGGAGAGGGACTTGGGGGTGTTGGTGGGGGAGAAGCTCCCCATGAGCGGGCAATGTGCGCTGGAGCCCAGCGAGCCCCCGGCACCCCGGGCTGCATCCCCCACAGTGTGGTCAGCAGGGCGAGGGGGGGATTGTGCCCCTCTGCTGCGCTCTGCTCTGCTCTGGGGAGACCCCCCTGCAGTGCTGCCTCCAGCTCGGGGGCCTCAGCACAGCAGAGACATGGACCTGTTGGAGCGGGGCCAGAGGAGGCCCCGGAGGTGCTGCGAGGGCTGGAGCCCCTCTGCTGGGAGGACAGGCTGGGAGAGTTGGGGGGGTTCAGCCTGGAGAAGAGAAGGCTCCGGGGAGACCTCAGAGCCCCTTCCAGTGCCTAAAGGGGCTCCAGGAGAGCTGGGGAGGGACTCTGGATCAGGGAGAGGAGCCATGGGATGAGGGGGAACGGTTTGACACTAAGAGAGGGGGGATTTGGGTTAGATATTAGGAGGAAGTTGTTGCCTGTGCGGGTGGTGATCCCCTGGCGCAGGTTGCCCCGAGAAGCTGTGGCTGCC
The DNA here is from genome assembly GCA_008711295.1 of Anarhynchus alexandrinus. NCBI lineage: Eukaryota > Metazoa > Chordata > Aves > Charadriiformes > Charadriidae > Anarhynchus > Anarhynchus alexandrinus. The sequence goes on along the minus strand of VUYV01000934.1, from coordinate 33,248 downwards.
CCATCCCTGGAGGTGTTCAAGGCCAGGTTGGACGGGGCTTGGAGCAACCTGGGCTGGTGGGAGGTGTCCCTGCCCAGGGCAGGGGGTGGCACTGGATGGTCTTCAAGGTCCCTTCCAGCCCAAACCCTTTCGTGATTCCATGATTCCCTCCCTGTCAGGTGCACAGGGAACGTTTTTCACCCAGAGCCAGGGCTCTGTGCCGCTCCGCCATTACCAAACATGTCCCTGAATCCTCTCCAGCTTTGAGATATTTGCAAATAATCACCCATCTTCCCGCATCCCAGCAGGACACCAGCGCTCCGTCTGACAGCTCACACACACGGCGTGGAAAAAAAAACCAACACACCTCCACTGCATCCCGGGAGGGCATTTATGAACCGTTTCTGCAAAATTTCTGCCGAGGTTCCCCCTGTGCCGGGGGCACGGCTGCTGTCTGCGGGCGCACGGCCGAGCGGGGGCTGTGAGAGCGCTTTGCCGCAGCATTTCAGAAAGGGGGAGAGAGGAACAGTTTATATTTAGCGGTGGTTATTTATGAATTAGGAAAATGAATGCTTTCGGTGCCGGCTCCATGGCGAGCAGGTGTGGTGGGTGACGCCTTTGCCAGCGCCGCAGGAGGACGCGCCAAAGACAGGAGACGCCGCCAACGTAGACAAAGGGCTGAGTATCGCTCAGAAATAACCGAGAGATGGTGGAGGGCGGATTAACTGGACTGAGATTAAATTTAACCGTGTGTGGAACGTGGCCACGCGCTGCCGACTGACGGAAGGATGGTTTCCACTGCACCAGGCTCGCGCCTGCTGGAAACGCGGAGCACAGCTGCAAGAAGAGGGCAACAATTTCTCCAGGGTGGCTACCGCAGATTTCATATGAGCTGAAGGCGGCGTTGGAGCCACTGCCGGGGGCGGTGGTGGGACTTCGCCTGGACCGGCACCTGCAGTTCCCACGTCCCAGGTACCGGAGAGGGTAACCCAAACCCCAGCGGCACCACAGAACCGCCGCCGAAACAGCAGGGGAAAGCGGCTGCCGGCTCCGGGAGCGGTGACGTACTGCCCACCCCGCGCCGCTGCCGGCAGCTGCTGTGGAGAGTCAACGGGAGCAGAAACCGGGGGAAATGGGGAAAACGTCGAGCAGTTCAGCTGGGTGATCATCTCGGGGCAGAAATGAATGAGTTTAAATTGGTCACAAATCGATCCGAGCTGGAAATGAGAAGAAAAATTCTGGGCACCAGGGATGCGAGGTCTGGGACACCCGGGGGCGATGGGGGCAGAGACCCCCCCGGATTTCCGCCTGGGTGAGCTGGAGGTGGCGATGGACCTGAGGCCACCGGCTCCACCATGGTGGCTGCGTGGCTGACGGATACCTGGGCCGGGCCGGTGGCATCGCCTCCAGCCGGATGGGGAGGTGTGGGAGGGCAGAGGTGGCCGTGTCCCCGCGTGGGATGTCCTTGTCCCGGAGGAGGTGCGGGTGCAGCCGGACCCTCCCACAGCACACGGTCCCAGAGCGGGAAGGAAGAGATGATTCCACTCCGGGATCCCATCGGGGACGGAGAAGGCAGAGGCTTCGCGAAGCGTTCCTGTTTGGTCTGAACTTTGCCATCTCTGTCACTTCGCTTCCGAGCGGTAAATCAAGGGAAAGCCCATTTGAGTGTGTCCCAGAGTGGAAATCCTCATCTGCCCGCCGCGGTTCTTGAAGAGACAACAGACTATTGCAGTCTGGAGCTGCTTTGCGCGGCCGTTAACAAAGGGCTGTGTTGTGTCAGGCATCCGGGAAAGCCAAAGCCATAAATAAGCCAAAGAGGGACGATTGAGCCCAATCAATGGTTTGCAAACGGCGCTTTCTGCCCTCCGCCTCCAGCGCCAGCGGATGTGGGTTACTGCGCTCGTCCCCGCGCCGCAGAGCAGCAGCAGCGACACCGCGGGTCAGGAGGGGACTGGGGACAGGGGGACGTCGCACTCAAACCATGAAGAGCCCTCTGGGGAACGCCAGGACTGTGCCCTGTGTGCCACGGCCACCGCACCACGTCGGGACCATGTCCCTGTGCCAGCGGTGGTGGTGGCAGTCCCTGCGCTGCGAGGGATGGTGGGATGGAGAGACCCCCCCCAGCCCGGGACACGCAGCACGGGTCTGGCAGCTCCGTGGTGGCAGCAGGGAAGGAGCAGGACCCCCACTGGCACCGGGGACGGCTCCGCGCCCTGACACACCACGGGCCGGTCTGGGACCCCCCATCGGGGACATCAGCCCATATGGTCACCCTGCGTCGGCGCTCCTGACCACGGCGACAGCGGGAGCAGCGTGGTCCGGGCGATTTTCCCACCTCATCCATCGGGTTTGATTAGAGCGTCTCAGCGCCCGAGGAAGCCGGGCAGGCAGGAGGCACACCAAAACACTGCCAAAATCAGCTGGGGCGAGCGGGAACTTAAAAATGACAGATTAAGGGATTGCAAAGATAACGGACATCCATCGACACCGCTGTGCAGAGAGCAGCTCTGACAGAGGTTTGGGTTGACGGATGCAACATGGATACAACCCGCGCTGCCTGGGGGGGGGGAAGGAAGGAGGCCCCACACGGTGTCACCGGGACGTTACTGTTGGGCAACACCGATAAAACCTATTTCCATGTAAAGACCCGGAGAAGCGATGGATCCCGCGGGAACAGCCGCCGGCGGCGAGGAGCCCACTCCAGCGCGGCTTTCCTGCCCCGGAGCCGCAGCCCATCGGGGTCGTTGGCAGCATTTTAATTGCCGCCGCAGGTCCCGTGGGTGCCCCCAGCCCGGCGGCAGCGGTGGGCAGCACAGGGTCCGGTCCCGGCACTGCTGCCTGCGGACCCCACGGACTCCCCCTGAGCCCGCGCTGGGGACTCCCCGGTTCCCCGGGAGCCTTTTCTGTGGCTGACGACCCTGTGCACCCCCAAACCCCACAGACACGTGTGGGGCCGGTGGCCGAGGGGCAGCGGGGGAGTGCCATGGGGTGGGCTCACTGCAGACCCCAGGCCGAGGAGGAGGGGGGACCGCAGAGACGCAACCACCCGTGTCCGCGGGCTGCCCGTGGGCTGCGATTCGGCCACGAGAGCCCGGTGCAGCCCCATCCTGCCCCCCCCAACCTGCGTCACCCCCACGGACCCTCCCTGCACCCCTGCGCGCCCCCTGCACCCACGTCACCTCCCACCAC
>VUYV01000932.1:31674-67665 GCA_008711295.1 Anarhynchus alexandrinus | reverse complement strand
CCTAACCCGAACCCTAACCCTAACCCTGAACCCTTAAGCGAACCGAAACCCGAACCCGAACCGCAAACCCCAAACCCTAACCCGAACCCGACCCTTACCCTAACCCTAACCCGAATCCTATCCCCAAACCCTGACCCAAACCCGATCCTTAACTCTAACCCGAACTCGAACCTGAACCCAAACCCGAACCCTAACACCTAACCCAAACCCTGTAACCCCTAACCCCTAACCTGAACCTGAACCCAAGTCCTAACCCAAACCCAAACCCGAACCCCAACCATAACCCTAATGACCCTGACGCTAACCCTAACCCAAATTCTAACCAATCCCAAATCCTAACCCTAAACCAAACCTGAACCAGAACCCAAAGTCAGGTTAGGGTTTGGTTTAGGTTAGATTATGTGGTTTAATTTTGCATTGAGCTGGGTTATTTTAGTCACTGTTAACTCTTGTGGCTCAGACAGGTAGGATTGAGTTTACCTGTCTCTAAACCCTACTTCTTCACAACAAGGCATTGTTTTGAAAGTCCCAAGCCCAGGGCCCAGCCTCTTGCTCCCTCAGCGGGAGGCCAAAGTCTTGCCATACAGCAAGGACATGATGGCCTGTCAAATCTTCAACCTCACTACCAAACCTCTCCACGGAAACGGTGGCCGCCTTTGCTGAAGTGGAAGAAATCAAATCCTTTTGTTTATTCCAAAGGATCTCTGTTTTATCTCTCACTGTGCTGCGGTAATTAAAGGAGACCTGTGCTCGAATTATTCACCTGGGTTTTGTTTTATCCTAAGGTTATCCTGGAGGATTTTACTCCCTCCAAAAGGGCATGTGGAAACATTTAATGTTTTCAGCTGGATTTCATTTGCAGGTGTCGTGGTTTAGGCTGAATTTCTACTGGGGGCGTGGGGGACCCCAGATGGGACCAACAGATGCTCCCCTCTACCCCTCTTCAAAGAGAGAGGCAGAGGAGGGAAAAAGAGACTTATGAGTTTAGAAGGAACTAAACTACTTTAATGAAATATTAATAACAAAATAAAAGGAAATAATGAAATACATACAAAACCGTATCAAGGTCCCAAGATGACAATCATGACACCGTCCAGCAGTGGGGCAGTCCCAGGCTGGACTCAGTGACAGACGGGAACTGGATTTTGGGTCTGGATTCAGGATCGGGATCAAAGGCAGACAAACAGAGTCCTCCTCAGACATCAGCCATTGAAGAGAGAGAGAGCTGACCCTTTGATCCCTCAGCTTTTATACTGAGCATGAGGCAGATGGGATGGAATACCCTGTTGGTCAGTTTTGGGTCACCTGTCCTGTCCATTCCTCCTGGCAGGTGGGACCCCACTATGCTTTTCTGCTTCTGACCCTCCAACGTGGCAAGTAACAAAGTTGGTTGGCCTGGGTTGTTACAGCAATAAGTATAAGCAAGAGCCTCTCTGCATACCATGCCTGGGCATCAACTATAAACATAGGTCTTATCACTCTGAGAGAGCGAACATTGTCTGCACAATATGCTGTTAATTTCAGTAGTTAGAGAGGCCTGGCTAAGAAGCAAAGTTACTGGATAAAATTGGTTGGTTTACCCCAAACCAGGACAGCATGCTATTGATTGTCTCTCCAGCAGAGAGATTTTCTACAGTGTGGTTCCACCCCAATGCAGGCTTGTATTACTGGGACACGCTTTTCTCCTCCCTCTCCCAGCCTTGCCCCTTTCTCGTCTGAGCTGCAGAGTTTTCCTGTGGTGCTGTTTGTAGGGTACTGGGGCTGCTGGTTGGCATTTGGTGTCATTCCTGTGGGATATGATGGACTCTAACCTGGGCTTTGACAGGGAGAGGGAGAAAAGCTTTTCCTAGAAGGGCTTTTTCACCTGTTGAAAAGCCAAGAGGGAACAGTGGCAGTAGGCTGCTGTTCCCTATATTGTGGTGAATATCAGATCAGTGAGTCCAATTCCATTCCAGTGCCAACTCCACTGGGATGTGAGATCTCCTCCTGTCTCTTTCCAAAGCACTAGATTTCAGCCCAACTGCAGGCCTGAGGACAGCTGGCTCTGGAGCCCTGCTTAGGCAAGGCAGCCCAGCCCTTCTCTGCTCCAGCCCAAAAGACTTTTAACAGGGTGCAAATCAGGTGCAATGGATTTTCCACTCTGGCTGGAGCAGCATCATCAACCTTAATCACAGGCACAAATGGGAGCACAACAGCTGCTCCCCTTTCCAGGTTCTCCTTTGTGATAATGCCTCAAACCCAGTAGGCCCCAGGGCAAGTGGCAAACAGAAATAAGGTTAGACCATGGTGTTCCTATTGTTCCCTGCCCCAGCTGCCTCCCTGTTCTCCCCCTCCAGCCTCCGTCCCTACTGCATCTGCNCCCGGCCCGGCATCTCTGCCTGCTCAACCTTCCCCACTGCTGCTTTCCTACCAGGATGAAATATTTATTGAGGCTCCATTACCCTTGTTTCCTTGAAAACACATTTCACGCTTCATTTGCAGGAGATATTAAAAGACTTCACAGTGGGTTTCCCTTCTCACTGGGTGCGTGTGATGTTGTGTGTGTGACCATCCCAGCTGGCCCCACTCTTGCCTGATTGAGCAGCACAGGCTGGGCAAGGTGGAGCATCTTGAGTGATGGATGAGTCTGTATCCCACCATGTGATAAATCAACTAGAAAAAAAGTAGCTGGTCTGAAATCCAGCAAAGAGTATAGCTCTACAGAGCCAACCCATCCATGCCTGGTTTTGTTGTGCCTCCTTGCCCTGGCTGGGATGTGGTGGGTAAAAGGAGTGTTAGTGGTCCCATAAAGCAACCATGGGTGAGATTTTCCCATGGCTTTCCATAAAGCCATGGGAAATCCACTTGGATTTACCCCAAAAAGAGGGTTGCATGTCTCTGGCTTTCCCTGGGTCTGTGCACCCTGTGGGCTGCAGTCCAGGATCCCCCTGTATGGATTGTGCCAGAGGGGTTAATTGCCATTGGCATGGAAAGCAGAGCTGTGGCTGGGGACCCATGCCTGTCCTGTGGTGTAGCTGTCCCTGTGTGGGCTATTGTCCCATGGACCTGGGTCGGGATCATTGTGTCTACCACATGCATCTGAATTGCAGAGCAGGAACGGGTGTCATGGCTTTCTCGTGCTTGCGTGGCACAGCTTTCCAGGGGGAGAAACCTGCAGTTTGACAAAGACTGATCTGCACCGGTTCTCTGGGTGTGTTATCAAAGCATGTTCTCGTTAATAGTAATGAAGTGTTGAGAAGTCATGGGTACATTCTCCCTGATGAGGAGGATTCTGTCCTTGAATCTGTCAAGGATGAACTAGAGAAAGAACTCCTAATCAAAGAAAGCAAGTATTATTATCATTCTTGAAGAGAAACATTTTGGAGCAGATGGGCATATGGACCTTGAAAACACTACTAATCTACATGTTTAGCCAACTTGGCGGAGAAGTGAAAATTCTAAATGTCCTAAACTGAACTACCTTCACTAAAATACTAAAAATCATACCCACAGGTCAAGAAGACCCTAGGCCAGGTGAAGACCCTTCCATGCTCATATGTAGTGGCTGTAACTCGATTGTGTAATTGTATGTAAATTAGTAACCAATCAAATATAGATAGGAGGTACTAATATGATAATGATGTTGTAAGATGTGTATATAAACCATGCAGAGTCCTGTTCGGTGTGCTTGATTTGTGGGAAACCACCGAACACCCAGCCTTGAGCAACTCTGAAATAAATAATCAATGTCTCATCCTGAAGTGTGGGATTGGCTATTGCACACCAGGTAACGCATCTGATATCTCAGACAACTGGTGGAGAATGGCAGGATGGGCTTTCCTGCCCAGACTTGCTGGCAGGGAAGAAGTGCTCATGTAACCCATCCCCAGTAGCAGGGTTTTACACCCACTTGGCGCGGGACTGAGGGCAAGGTGAGGAGCAAGGCAGTGAAACCTGTGGAAAACAATTTCCCTCTGCTAATTGAAGCAACTAGCAGGAGGGCGGAGCACTACTGAAAGCACTGAGAGCAGATGAGGACAGATCTCTGCCAGCTTTGGTGGAATAATGCCAGGGAGGGGCAGTGGTCACTGGTGAGGCCGTAACCTTCAGTACCTGGCATGCATCTGGGGGATGGGGATCCCTGGGGGTCAGAGTGGCTGTAAGCTTCTGTTCCTGTGGGTGATGTGGCTGTCACTGGGTCTGCATCCCACTGGGAAGGACAAGGTATGTGGGCAGAGCCAGTTGGGGCACCCAAAAAAGTAGAGGAGGCAGAGATCATCATGGATGGTGTCTCAGCAGCAAGGGGGTATCTGGACTGCAGGTGGTGGGGTTTTTGTTGGGTGCCCTCCAAGCTGGCTGGTTTTTAGAATGACCATCTTGCTGTGCCTGCCCAGGGTGCCCCTGAGGTGGGAGGAGGACCTCATCCTTTCCCTGTACTGTGTCCAGATCCCTGCCAGGGTGACCTGTGGTTGCTCCCACACAAATCCTACCCTGCTGAGCTCCTGGCCTCTGCTATGGGGTCCTTAAAAGCACAGGAGAGTTAAAAACACATGGGTCCTTAAGGCCAGTAGATGGCCACTCCCTGAAATAGCTGCTGGCCTGAGGCTCTGAAGATGGGCATCCCAGCTCCAGGGTGGATTGCATTTCCTCCCTGGAGCTCAGGGATGAGCAGCCAGTGGCAGCCGTTGCATTGGGCAGACAGAGGTGGCAGCTCCTGGGCATTATGGTGCGTGGCAATAAACAAAGAGAACAGAGAGTGTTCTGGGTTGATTTTTGGATCGCAATGCCACACTGTTTGAGCCAGCACCTGGCTCGGCTGTCTGGCCCAACTGAAAAGAGACAGTTTGTCTGCCTTGCGGTTTCAGGGAGGCTTTTGAGAGCCCTCCTAACTGTAGTACTGCCGCATGTGGTAGGAACCTCTCTCTCTCTTGCTGCCTGAATGCAATTAGGCTTTAATGAGTCATTAAAATAAATCTCCATTTCCACTTCAAGTGACCATGCTGGGAGAATGCTGACAGTCAAAGCAGCAGGTCTTGTATCATGCACAGGAAGAGGCTGTACTTCTCCATGCCCTCTTCCCCAGGGCTGGGCCATGGCACCCTCCATCTCTCTTTCCTATGAAAAAAGGACATTTCCCAAGCACCATGAAGGTTTGAAGCTACTGGAAGAGCAGGATTAAATTATAACCAGCCCTAGGGTTGGTTTTTTTTGGAGGAGTGGTGGTCTGAGGGATCTCTGCTCCCTGATGCTGAAGGGCACCTGCCCACCTACAAGTGGGCAGAGGTGTAACCAGCCCTGTTTTTCAGCTCCTGATTTGTTAAAGATGCTGATGACTGATGGCTGTGCCATTTTTAACCTGTATCTGGATCTGGTAGGCAACTGGGAGAGCCTGGGGAGCAGCACCCCTCAAATGCATTGTCGCTGTTTCAGCCACTGCCCCCATAGCATTATCCAGGTTGTGGGAGGGCACAAGTTAAAACCCAGGGTTGTGCAGGAGAATTTATTTTACATTTTATTTTAGCAAAACAAATTGGGTGACATTGAGGCATGACATATCCACCCCAGCCCAACCTGGACAGCCTTGCTCGAGTATGCTGTGCCTGGGGGGCTGAAGCCGATGGGATTACAGAGGTTCCAGCCTCAGCCAGAGCTTTTCCTGTAGGCTTTGCTTTCAGAAACAGAGATTGCTGCTGCACGGAGAGGTTTTGCACAAGTTGCATTTCATACATCAGACTGAGAGGAACGGGGACAGGGCGGTGAGGGCAGATTCAGACTGGAATCGAGCAGAGGATTCTCATGGGAGTCAGAGAAACAAGGTGGAAAGAGCAAGATGGCACCAATGTCTAGGGCAAGGAGGGAGAAAACAAGGTGGTGCCCAGAGGAGAAGCTGTCCTGGGCGTTGTTTCAAAGAAAGCCGGTGAGAAACTGGCTTAATGAAAAAAAATCTTTAATGGGAACCTCGCTGCTGTGCTCAGTTGGATCTTGTTGGGGATGTTGTGTGGGGAAGCTTGCGACTGTGTTGCACAATGCCTTTGCTGGGATTGATTGTCCTCTTCCAGTTCGCACCTGGTGTGAAGATGCATTTGGTGTCCCTATGTTACCCAGTGGGATTAGCTCTGCTGGAGAGCAGAGCATGCACCTTTCTATGGTAGAGCAACAATAATATCAAACTCAGGAGAAGATTGTATATCCTTGGGCTGTGTTTGCAGCCCCCCAGGGAATGGAGGGACCCAGCCAAGATCTCCATTCCCTTGCCTTGGTGGGAAGAGCCAGCTGGTGTGAAAATAAATGGGTGCTGAGGAGGTGAAGGTTTCATCTTGGATAAATGAGAGTACTGGGAAAATACCCTTCCAGGGCTGGGAATGAACAGCAAAGTATCCTTGAAGGGAGGTTGGCTCCATCATGCTGCTAGGGAAGGTCTCCATGCTACCGGATTAGCAGGACTCTGATCCTGGACCTTCCTCTACCCTGAGGCCTTGGTGTGGAATGGCTGGAGGATCAGAGCTTTTAAAGAGGTCCCTGCTGCCCTGTTTTGCTTTGCTGATGGCTTCTTACCTTTTCCTGGGCAATTGCTGGGAATGCTGGCTGATGCAGGGGAAATACCTGTGGTGCGTTGGTGCTTTACCAGAGGGTTAAAAGAGTCATGGAATAACTACAATGATGCAATGAGCCTGTGAAGGTTTCCTGGGCTCCCACAGGGCAGGATGAGGTGTGGTGTGGGAAGGAATGAACCTGAGTTAGCAAGAAGGTGGTTTGTGGCAGAGTTTGACAGCTAGGAGAGGTTATGTCCTGGGCTTAGTATGTTGGGAGCATAGCATTAGCAGCAGGTACACAACCCTTCATGCCCACCCAGGAGCTGGAGTCTGGCTGACGGCTTCCACCCTTGAAATGGTTTGATTTTTGTTAATTTCAATTAATATCTTGCCTTTTTCACAAAGCTTTTGCAAGAAAAGAGTTGTTTTCAAAAACTTGTCAGTATTTCTTCTTTCCCATCCCTCAGCTCGGAAGGAGCAGGGCTGGGAGGAGGTGGCGGGGAGCCCCAAGGACCTGGTGTAGGTAGTGGAGGGAAAGCAAGGGCAGGCTTGCAGCAGGGCATGGGATTTTTGGTTTTGGTGACTGACTGCACATTGCTGGAGCCTCAGCTGAAACGGGAAGCAGGCCTATGCTGTGTAGCTGCCCAGGACTCCTCACAGGCATCTGCCAAAGCATTTTGTCCTGCTGTGGAGGGACACGAAGTCCTGCGTAGCCACCCCAAACCACCAGGGTAGATACACCTGCACTTGGTGTATGTTTGAGACAAGTCCAAGCCCAGTAACTTTGGAACTCCTTCCAGGAATTTCCCTGTCTTTTGGTTTCATCTAGAGATTAGTAAATCCCCATGTAGCAGCCCCAGAATTGTAGAATCATAGAATGGTTTAGGCTGGAAAGGACCTTAAAGATTATCTAGTTCCAACCCACCTGCCACAGGCAGGGACACCTCCCACTAAAACAAGTTCCTCAAAGCACCATCCAAGCCTGGTCTTGAACACTCCCAGGGATGGGGCCTCAACAACCTCTCTGGGCAACCTCTTCCAGTGCCTTACCACCCTCAGAGTGAAAAATTTCTTCCTGATGTCTAATCTAAATCTACTTTCTTCCAGTTTGAAGCCATTACGCCTTGTCCTATCACTACATGTCCTCGTAAAAAGTCCCTCTCCAGCTTTCTTTTAGGCCCCCTTCAGATACTGGAAGACAACTATAAGGTCTCCCCAAAGTCTTCTCTTCTCCAGGCTGAACAGCCCCAACTCTTTCAACCTCTCCTCATAGGAGAAGTGCTCCAGCCCTTGGATCATCCTCATGGCCCTCCTCTGGACACGCTCCAACAGGTCCATCTCTTTCCTATGTTGGGGGCTCCAGAACCAGATGCAGTACTCCAGGTGGGGTCTCACGAGAGTGGAGTAGAGGGGCAGAATCACCTCCCTTGATTTGCTGGCCACACTTCTTTTGATGCAGCCCAGGATACGGTTGGCCTTCTGGGCTGCGATTGCACATTGCTGGCTCATGTTGAGCTTCTTGTCAATCAGCACCCCCAGGTCCTTCTCTTCAGGACTTTCTTGTAGTTAGGGGCCCAAAACTGAACACAGGACTCAGGGTGGGGCCTCACCGGTGCTGAGTACAGAGGGACAATCACTTCACTAGTCCTGCTCACCACACTATTTCTGATGCAGGCCAGGATACTGTTGGCCTTCTTGGCCACCTGGGCACACTGTTGGCTTATATTCAGCCGGCTGTCGACCAACAGCCCCAGGTCCTTTTCTGCTGGGCAGCTTTCCAGCCACTCTTCCCCAAGCCTGAGTGCCACGTGGGGTTGTTGTGACCCAAGTGCAGGACCCAGCACTTGGCCTTGTTAGACCTCATACCTTTGGCCTCGGCCCCACTGATCCAGCCTGTCCATATCCCTCTGTAGGCCCGTCCTACCCTCAAATATTTTGACACTCCCACCCAACTTGGTGCTGTCTGCAGACTTACTGAGAGTGCACTCAATCCCATGCACTAAACAGCATTCATAGCCTTTCCCTCATCCACTAAGCAGGTCACCTTGTCATAGAAGGAGATCAGGTTTGTCAAGCAGGACCTGCCTTTCATAAACCCATGATGACTGGGCCTGATCACCTGGTTATCCTGTATGCGCCACATGATGGCACTCAAGATGATCTGCTCCATAACATTCCCTGGCACCAAGGTCAGACTGACAGGCCTGTAGCTCCCTGGATGCTCCTTGCGGCCCTTCCTGTGGATGGGCATCACATTTGCTAACCTCCAGTCAACCAGGACCTCCTGGGTTAGCCAAGACTGCTGATAAATGATGGAAAGTGGCTTGGCAAGGACTTCCACCAGCTCCTTCAGCACCCTTGGGTGGATCCCATCTGGGCCCATAGACCTGTGTGTGTCTGAGTGGTGTAGTAGATTGCTACCCATTTCCCCTTGGATTAGAGGGGCTTCTTTCTGCTCCCCATCCCTGTCTTCCAGCTCAGGGTAGCTGGAGAACAACTGGTCTTACTATTAAAGGCTGAGGCAAAGAAGTCATTAAGTACCTCAGCCTTTTCATCATCCTTTGTCACTATGTTTCCCCCTGCATGCAATAAAGGATGGAGATTCTCCTTAGCCCTCTTTTTGTTGTGACTGTATTTACAGAAACATTTTTAATTGCCTTAATGTTTGTCATAGGTTTAGGCTGATTTGGCTACTGGGGACATGGGACCCCAGCTTGGACTGACAGATGCTCCCTCCTTCTTCTATGAGAGAGTCAGCTGAGGGAAAAAGAGACTTATGAGTTTAGAAGGAACTAAACTACTTTAATGAAATATTAATAACAAAATAAAAGGAAATAATGAAATATATACAAAACCGTATCAATCTCACAGGATGACAATCATGACACTGACTGGCACAGGAGAAGTCCCAGACTGGATTCAGTGATGGATGGGAACTGGATTCCAGATCTCCATTCAGGATCAGGATCAAAGGCAGAAAAACAGACAGAGTCCTCCTCAGATGTCGGCCATTGAAGAAAGAGAGAGCTGACCCTTTGACCCCTCAGCTTTTATACTGGGCATGAGGCAGATGGGATGGAATACCCTGTTGGTCAGTTTTGGGTCACCTGTCCTGCCCGCTCCTCCTCGCAGGTGGGACCCCTCTATGCTTTTCCACTGCCGACCCTCAAACGGGGCAAGTAGAGGTGCCTGAGGACTGGAGGAAGGCCAACATCACTCCAATCTTCAAAAAAGGCAAGAAGGAGGACCCAGGGAACTACAGACCCGTTGGTCTCACCTCTGCCCCTGGGAAGGTAATGGAGCGACTCATTCTGGATGTCATCTCCAAACACGTTGAGGAAGAGGAAGTTATTGGAAGTGGTCAACACGGATTCACCAAGGGTAAATCATGCTTGACCAATCTGATAGCCTTCTATGATGTTATAACTGGTTGGCTGGATGAGGGGAGAGCAGTAGATGTCATCTACCTTGACTTCAGCAAGGCTTTTTTTTGACACCGTCTCCCATAACATCCTCATTAGGAAGCTGAGGAAGTGTAGGCTAGATGAGGTGACAGCAAGGTGGATTGAGAGCTGGCAGCGTGACAGAACTCAGAGGGCTGTGATCAGCGGCACAGAGTCTAGTTGGAGGCCTGTAACCAGCGGTGTCTCCCAGGGGTCAATACTCGGTCCAATTTTGTTCAATATATTCATCAGTGACCTGGATGAGGGGACAGAGTGTATCCTCAGCAAGTTCGCTGATGATACCAAACTGGGAGGGGTGGCTGACACTCCAGCAGGCCACGCTGCCGTCCAGCGTGACCTGGACAGGCTGGAGAGCTGGGCAGTGAAGAACCTAATGGGGTTCAACAAGAGCAAGTGTAGGGTCCTGCACCTGGGGAGGAAGAATGCTAGGCACCAATATAGGTTAGGGGTGGACCTGCTGGGAAGCAGCTCTGAGTAGAAGGATCTGGGGGTCCTGGTAGATAGTAAATTATCCATGACCCAGCAACATGCCCTTGTCGCCAAAAAGGCCAATGGAATCCTGGGCTGCATAGGGAAGAGTGTGGCCAGTAGGTTGAGGGAGGTCATTCTCCCCCTCTACTCTGCACTGGTGAGGCCACAACTGGAATACTGTGTCCCAGTTCTGGGCTCCCCAGTTCAAGAGTGACAGGGAACTGCTGGAGAGAGTCCAGTGTAGGGCAACTAAGATGATTGAGGGACTGGAGCATCTCCCTTATGAGGAAAGGCTGAGGGGTGACCTTATTATGGTGTACAAGTATCTAAAAGGTGGGTTGAAGGAGGATGGAGCCAGACTCTTCTCAGTGGTTCCCAGTGACAGGACGAGGGGCAAAGGGCGCAAGTGGAACATAGGAAGTTCCGTTCAAATAGAAGAAAAAACTTCTTTGCGGTGAGGGTGACAGAGCACTGGCACAGGCTGCCCAGGGAGATTGTGGAGTCCCCTTCTCTGGAGATTTTCAAGACCCGCCTGGATGCGGTCCTGAGTAATGTGCTCTAGGCAATCCTGCTTTGGCAGGGGAATTGGACTAGATGATCTCTAGATGTCCCTTCTAACTCTGAAAATTCCATGATTCTATGATTCTGAAAGCAAGAGCCTCTCTGCATGCCATGCCTTGGCATCAGCTATAAACATCAGTCTTATCACTCTGAGAGTGAACATTGTCTGTACAATATGCTATTAATTTCAGTAGTTAGAAGAGGCCTAGCTAAGACGCAAAGTTACTGAACAAAATTAGTCCTGTTTTGCCTCAAACCAGGACAATGTTCAATTCCATACCATATGATGTTATGCTCAGAGCAATAAAAGCTAAGAGAAAGGAGGAGGGGAGGGGGCATTCGTTATTAAGGCATTTGTCTTCCAGAGCAACTGCAATGCGTGCTGCAGCCCTACTTCCCAGGAAGAGATTGGACATCACCTGCCGATGGGAAGTAGATAATATCTCGTTTTGTTTTCCTTTCCTTCTATGCAAGGCCTTTGCTTTTTCTTTATTAAACTGCCTTTATGTTGACCCACAAGTTCTTTTTCACCTTTTTTTCTCCTCTGTCCCCCTCACCCCCTCCCACCCTACGGGTCCTGCTGAGGAGGAGAGTGATAGAGTGGCTGGGTGGGCACCTGGTGTCCAGGCAAGGCCAAACCCATCACAAAGGCCATACTGCTGCACCCCTCCATTGAGTGCTTGGGGCCAGGACACACATATAAGGCCACACTCTCCCAACCCTGACCCATAGCAGATGCTGCCTCTGTTCCTCCACAGTGAAGGGAAGCAGGAGCTGCAATGGGGTCAGGGGGCTGTCACCACTCGCAGACCCAGGGAATGAAACCACATTGGCAGCAGTGTTCAGTGGCTGACTGACTGCTCCCCATCCCTTCAGCCATGATGCAGGATAAAGCGGATGGCTTGCAGTCAGATCACACACGATGGAAAGGCAGGCATGAGGCTCCTTGTGCCCAAACCTTTCTTTGTTCCTTGATAAATGAGTCTTGGGAAAGTCGCCTGCTATTCATAGAATCGCATGACAAAATTGTTTGGGTTGCCAGGGACCTTTAAAGGCCATCTAGTCCAATCCCCTGCCATGAGCAGGGGCACCTTCACCTAGACCAGGTTGCTCACCATGCTGTCCGT
Organism: Anarhynchus alexandrinus; assembly: GCA_008711295.1. Classification (NCBI taxonomy): domain Eukaryota; kingdom Metazoa; phylum Chordata; class Aves; order Charadriiformes; family Charadriidae; genus Anarhynchus; species Anarhynchus alexandrinus. The sequence continues at coordinate 55,530 of VUYV01000932.1, read as the reverse complement.
GTGGTGCTCACATGGTCGGTGACCAAGGCTTGAGCCTGGTCACCAGGGCTGGTGGTGTCACCCTGCTCCTCAGTGGGTTTCCAGAGACCAGGTGGAACCAGAGGATTTGCAGCTGCAGCTCAGGCCTCCCCCTCATCTGGAGCCTGCATCAAACCGCCCTGGTCTGGCCAAGGGGCCCTGTGCATCCGGCACACCCCCCAGGAAATGTATTAAAAAAACAACATAAAACACTCCCGGGAAATCAGAATAAACCCTGCATGAANGGGGGGGGGGGGGTGAAAAACAAAAACCACCCCCAAGAAGTCAAAAGACACAGACCTCAGAAACAAAGAAACAAACAAACAAAAAAATCAAAATCACTCCCAAGAGATTTAAGAATAAAACAAATAGAAAACCAACCCCGAGAACATTAAAAAATAAAAGGAAAAAAAAGGAAAGAAAAGTCCAAACCAGCAAAGGGACGGAGGCGGGGGGGAGAAGGGGAGAGCACGCTGCTGGGGGGGGCGAGCAGGGCCAGCGGGAAAGACCGGACCACGGCCACCGCCACCGCCGCGCTCCCTCCGCGCATGCGCCACGGGGTGGCCAGAGCGTCCGCCAGTTACCCCCTCCGGATGGAACCGCGGCCCCGCACCGCAGTTCCGGACGGGAACGGACCCTAGGGGAGGGCTGTGGGGCAAGGGGGCTTGTGAGGAAGGAAGCTGCTGTGCGACGTGGGGCTACCATAGGGATGGCATGGGGCATCTATGGGGTTCCTGTGGAGCTGCTATGGGGCAGGGAGCTCTGTGTGGGGCTCCCGGCCCCCCTCACGTGACTGTCCCACGTGACCCCCCTCGCTGTTTGGGAGCCAGCAAGATGGCGGCGGCGGCGGCGGCGGCGGTTCGGGGGCGGCGCTTCAAGTGGTCGTTGGAGCTGGCGGCGGCGCCGGGGGGGCGGTGAGGCCCGGGGAAGTGTTGGGGGGTGGGATTTGGGGGTCCTGGGGTCTCCCGGCCTCACCTGTCCCCTTCTGTGTCTCCCAGGCCCCGCGGAGCCGCCGAGGGCCGCGGGCCGCTGGGGTTCGCCGAGCGGCAGCTGGGGGAGGGCGGCGTCCACGAGAGCGACAAAATCCTCATGGAGAAGGTGTGTGGGGGGGCCGGGAGGGAGGGGGAGGGACACGGACACCCTCCCGGACGCCGGGGTTCCCCATGGGGGGAGAGTCCCTGTCCCAGACGCCTGGGTCCCCTGCGAGGGCGGCCCCCCCCACACCTCGGGCGCCTGTGTCCCTTCTTTCATTGCAGCGCTGCTGGGACGTGGCACTGGCGCCGCTGAAGCAGATCCCCATGAACCTCTTCATCATGTACATGGCTGGCAACACTATCTCCATCTTCCCTGCCATGATGGTCTGCATGATGGGCTGGCGCCCACTGCAGGCCCTCATGTCCCTCTCTGCCAGTGAGTACAATCCTGTGCTACAGCCCCATGTGGGTGGCGGCTCCCCAGGTGTACCCCCATGGCCATCCCCTGCTACGTGATAGTTGCCCCATGTCCCTGTGGCAGTCCCCTGCCTTGCATCTTCTCCTGCAACAGTTGTCCCCACATATCCCCCAACAGTCATCCCTAACATAGCCCATGCCATATGTGTCCCCCAGTGTCAGCTGTCCCCACATGTCCCTAACAGCCATCTCTATGACAATCACCCCCACATCAGTTTACCCATGTGTCCCTGAACAGTTGCCCATGCATCAGTCATTCCCTTGCATCTGCCAACAGTCGCCCCCATGCGTCCCTATGACAGTTACCCCCTGTCGGTCACTCCCACACGCCCCCCCCCCAACAGCCACCCTGTGCCGTCCACCCCCACACCATCTGCCCTGTGCCTCCCCCATCACGCTCCCCTGCCACTCCCCACTTGTCATCCCCCCTGGTCCCCCGCAGTACCCTGTGTGTGGCCTGTGGGTGACAGTGACCAGTCCCTTTGTCCCACCCTGCCCCCCCCAGCACTGAAGGCACTGGAGAGCTCGAGCCGGCGGGCGCTGCAGGGGCTGGTGTTCCTGGTGGGCAATGGACTGGGGCTGGCGCTGGCCCTGTACAAGTGCCAGGCCATGGGGCTGCTGCCCACCCGCCCCTCTGACTGGCTGGCCTTCGTCACCCCCCCACAGGTATGCCCAGGTACCAGAGTGTCCCCCCTTCCCCCCCTATGCGGGGGTTCCCCCTGGCCTGGATACTAGGGTCCCCTGACTCACCACCTTTCTCTTTCTCTTCCCTTGGCAGCGGATGGAGTTCACTGGGGGGGGCCTGATCCTGTGACCCAATGTGCCCACGCACCAATAAAGGCAATGGCAGGCTGGTGACATTATTTTTGGGGGAAATTCTGAGGGTTTGGGGGCTCAGCCCAAGGAGGCACAGGGATGGGTTGGAGCAAAAAGTGTTTATTGATGGTGTGTGCTGGGAGCAGCAGGGCCTGTACTGGTAGTGCTGAGGCCCATACTATGAGCACTGGATGTGCACTGGAGGAGCACTGAAGTCTGTACTGGGAGTGCCGTGGGAGCCTTGGGGCCTGTACTGCAAGCACTGGGAGGCTTGGGCCCAGTATTGGGAATGCACTGGAGCTGCACTTGGAGCCTCGAGGCCTATACTGGGAGACTTAGAGCCTGTACTCGGACAACTGGCAGCTTTGGGGGCCACACTGGGAGTGCACTGGAGCTGCACTCAGGGCCCATACTGGGAGCCTTAGGGTGCATACTGGGAACACTGGGAGTGCACTGGGAGCCTTGGGGCCCATACTGGGATCATACTCAGAGAGCTCCAGCCCAGGCTGGCACTGTACTGGGAACACTGGGTCCATATTGGGAACATTGGGGCTCATACTAGGATCTCGCTTTAACTGTAGCTCATGCTGGCATCATAGTGGGGGCACTGGGGTCCATATTGGGGTCTCACTCACAGCTGTGGCTCAGGCTGGCATCGTACTGAGAGTCCTGGGCCCACACTGGGAACATTGGGGCTGTACTAGGAACCTACTTAAAGGGCTGTGACTGAGACTGACATTGTACTAGGAGCATTGGTGCTACACTGGAAGAATTGGGCCCATACTGGGAGTGTGGCAGCCCATACTGGGATTGTGCCTGAAGACCTGTGACTTAAGCTGGCATGATACTGGGAGCGCTGGTGCTATACTGGGATCATACTCTGAGAGCTGTGGCCCAGACTGGCATGGTACTGGGGGCATTAGTGCTCATACTAGAACACTGTGCCCATACTAGGATCATGATTGAAGACCTGTGGCTCAGGCTGACATCGTACTGGGAACACTGGGCCCGTACTGGGATGGTGGAGTGGTGTGTGTGCGATACTGGAACATGGTAGGCCATACTGGTGTGCTCAGGGGCCAGTGAGGTCCCAATCGCCCACACCACCAGCCCCTCCATCAGCACCTCCAGGAACTCCAGGTCTGACCCATGGTTGCCCCCCAAGTGTGCCACATTGCCCCGTAACTGCCCCATAAGTGTCCCCCAGTTTGCCCCCAGCTACCGCAGAGCTGCCACCCCCACCCCATAACCACCCCTAGATTCCCTCTACTGCCCCATTTTTCCTTTTTCCCCATTTTGGCACTGTTATGCCCATTTTCATCCCATTTCCTCCTATTTCTTCTTGGTGTTGCCCCACTTTTTCCTGGTCTTCCCCCCATTTTTCCCTGCTTTTGTCCCATTTGCCTTGTGTTGGCGTATTTCCCCTGTTCTTGCCCCAATCCCCATAACTGGCTAGTTTTGCCCCATGTTGCCTTGTTTTTGCCTTTTTTTCCATGGTTTTGACCTGTTTTGCCTTGTTTGTGTCCCTTCCCTCCTGTTTTCTGTTTTCCCTGTTTCTCCATTTCTTCTCTGTTTTCCACGATTTCCCTCCCTTTCTCTCTAGTTCTTCCATTTTTACCTTGTTTGCTCCATTTCTGTTTCTCCCCCTCCCCCCCACTTCTGACCCATTTCCTCACATTTTCCCCCCAAGTTTTCTCCTCTCCTGTTTTTGCCTGGGTTTTGCCTGTTTCTGCCCCATTTTCCCATTTTACCCTGTTTTTTCCCCCGTTTCCCCTGATGTTCTCCTAGTTTTTCATGTTTCCCCAACCTTGCTCCTATTTCTTCCTGCATTCCCACATTTTTCTGATTCACCCCTTTTTCCTGTTTTTTCCATGTTTTTTTCACGTTTCCCTCCTTCTGTGTTTTTTCCCCATTTTTGTCCCTCCTTTTCCCCCATTCCCTCTGGTTGTCATCCCACTCCCAACACCAGCAGCACCAGCCAGTCCCCTGCTCCTCATTCTGCCACTCTATCACATGTGTGTGGCGTACATTCCCCCTCCCCAGCGCCCACCAGTAAGCACCAGTATACACTAGTGCCCACTGGTGCCCCCCCCCCAAGCATCTCCCCCTCATCTTCCAGTATGTCCCAGAGCCTCTCCCTGCTTCCCAGCACAGCCCACAGCTCCAGAGCCCTCCTCCCCACTATGTACCAGTGCCTCGCAGCTCCTTCCCAGTATGGCCCAGGACCGTCCCAGTATGGCCCAGAGCCTCCCCATGCACCCCAGAATGGCCTAGAGCCCCAGATCCATGCTTCCCAGTATGGCCCAGAGCCTCCCCATGCACTCCAGAATGGCCCAGAGCCCCAGATCCATGCTTCCCAGTATGGACCAATGCCTCCCAGTGAGTGGCAGTATGGTCCAGCACCATCCCAGTATGGCCCAAAGTCTCCCAATGACTCCCAGTACTGACCAGAACCCCTAGACCCTTGCCTTCCAGTGTGGCCCGGCACCCTACCCAGGACTCCCAGTATGATTGAAGGCTGCACAGTGAGACCCAGTACGGCCCAGAGACCCATCCCTGTATATCTCACTGCTGCCCAGTACACCCTACTGCCCACCTATTGCTTCCCAGTACACCCCAATGCCTCCCAGTGCCCTCCCAGGCCACCCCAGTCTCCCCAGTGGGACTCACTGGCTGGGGCCCTGGCATGGAGCACCTCCCTCCTCCTCCTGTGCGATGGGGCAGGGCCTCCCTCTGACATCATCAGTGGGGGGTCGCATATGATGCCACACCTAATTACAGCACCCCTGCTGTGGTGTATCATGGTGTGCCACTGCATATCATGTCCCTCCTTCCCACCTGGGGTGGGGCCATGCAGCAGTCCTGGGGCCCTGGCCCCTCTCCAAGTGTGGTATCATGTGATGCAATGTGATGTCATGTCATGCCCCATGACATGACTCCTGCCATGGCATGTCATCATGTGTTACCACGTCATATGTCTGTGTGTCCCTGGACCTGGGGGCATGTGGCAGTCCCAGGTCTCTGCCTCTCTCAAGTGTGATGTCATGTGATTATATCAATGTGATGTTGCGGATGCAAGCCACATCTGGCATAGCATCTGGGAGCACTGCTCCATCTTTAGCACGCACAGGTAAATGTACACCGAGTGGGAAGGGACCCTACTGCAGGTCTGGCCCTGCCCCACCCCATAGCCCCACCCATTGTTCAGCGGCCCCGCCCCAGCAAGACAGCTGCTTCAGGCCCCAGGCCTTGCCCCCTCCTGTCTGGCCCCGCCTTGCTGGTCCGTGCCCCCTCCCAACAGGGCTGCCCCCACCCCCAGAGTTCCTCCTCCCTCCCTGGGTGGTCCTAAATGAGGAAGCACCGTGCTCAACCAGAAGTCCCTGCCCCTTTCAAGATGGCCACATGCCTCCCCACAGCCCATCTTCCCTCCCCACTTGCTCTGGCAGACGAAGCCCTACTCACTCCACCAGGCACTCCAAGGCCTCCCCTCATTAAGCCCCGCTGACCCCTGTAGGCCACGCCCCCTTCCCCAGGAATTGTCTCCGCAGGTGCATCACCCCCCACACTCTCCCCCTGAGGCCCCGCCCACTCAGCCATGGTGCCAGTTAGCTATACCCATCACCTAGCCACGCCTCTCCCGTGGCCTCACCCCCTCCCCTCCAGCCTTCCCCCATACCTGCAGTCTTTCACAGGCCAGGGCCCTGTCCTGCCCCATCCCTGCCAGGCCCTGCCCCTTCCAAGCCCAACCCCTTACCCCTGCATCACCAGGAGGATCCCGCAGCCCCCAGGGCAGCACAGATGATGAAGGCAGGGCTGAGGAAGGGGTAGAGCCCCCACAGTTCCCCCTGTCCCAGGGCCCAGGACCCCTGATAGTGCAGTAGGGGACAGCCCCCTGCCATGCCCACCCATGATGTCAGCAAGGCTGGGACAGGGGGTGCCCCTGCACTCACCACGGTCAAGGCCATTGCTGGTGATGGGGCTCAGGGACATGATGGTCAGCACAGTCTGGAGCAGAGTGATTTGACCTCTGACCCCCTGTGACCCCTGACACCTCACTGGTACCACCAAGAGTGACCCTGCCTTGACCCCAGGCCTGACCTGTGACCTCCCCCAGGGTCATTAGGCCAGTTCTGTGCCAACGACCCCAGATGAGGTCCCTGGGGTCCATGTTGTCAGGTGACAGTAACTCACAAGAAAGTGCGGGGGCCTGGTGCACAGCAGTGGATGCTGATTCCTCCTTCCCAGACTCCTCAGGAGTGAGTCTTCAGTTCACAAATAACAATTCTCCCACTTAGTTTTTACTGTTAGGGTCAAACTTTCCCCTCCTTGAGTGTGTGGTAAGGTAGTTATTCCTGATTCATTAAACACAGTATGTTCACATGACTGTGTGTTTCAGCACGAGTGACGCTTCCTCAGTGACAGGAGCTCCACAGTGCCACCTCTGCACATGCAATTCATTGTGCTGGCTCTTATTTTCTATCCTGTTCTTATTCTCCTATAGTTGCCTGTTGTCTCTCCCCAGTATTATTACCTGCATTCTTGCACCCATTCTTTTCTCCTCTTGTATCTTTTTCCTTACAAAAGTACTTGCCTTCTGCCATGCATCCTTCCAGTGATGTACAGTCCCTCCTCCCACTCCCCCATTGACCCGGCTATGTGTGGGTGTGAGTATTTTCTCCCCTTCTCTGCTCCTCCCCACTGTTTCCCATCTCTGTGCCCTTCACACCAACCCACCAGCGAGCAGGCTTGGGGGGGGCACAAGGAGTTGGGAAGAAACACAGCCAGGACAGCTGACCCTGACTGGCCAAAGGGATGTTCCATGCCATTCCATGATCGGTATATAAAGCTGGGGGAAGAAGGACATTCGGAATACTGGCATTTGTCTTCCCAAGTCACTGTTATGTGTGATGGAGCCCTGCTTTTCTGGAGATGGCTGAACGCCTGTCCGCCCATGGGAAGTAGCAAATGAATTCCTTATGTTGTTTTGCTTGCGTGCACAACTTCTGCTTTACCTATTAAACTGTCTTTATCTCATCCCATGTGTTTTCTCACTTTTCCCCTTCTGGTTCTCTCGTAACGCCCCTTGGGGGTAAGTGACCGAGCAGCTGGGCGGAGGGGGGGGGGGGGGGGGGAGTTAACTGCCCACCAGGGTTAAACCACAACAGACCCTTAAATACATTGGGTATGAATGCATTGAAGTCACAGGCTATTAAGGCTGTTAGGCACTTGGGTGACAAACAGTCAGACCCAGAACTCCTTGGTCTCTACAGATGAAATACCAGCCAAGGGGTCTACTACTTTCCTATTACAGGCTGCACCTAAATTACCTAAAAGTGCCTTAATTCCTGTATGACAGTATCATGTTAGCCCTGATGCCACACTAGGCATAACTGCTCTTATTCAGGATTTAGAATGATGAGATATTATTCAGAAAACTCATTCCCCACATAACTCCCATATGTGGCCACCCATAAGCCTAACAGTATCCACTGTTTGGCAGTAGGTTATCCTCAACTGAATGAAAATACCGGACTCTTACACACTGCCATCCTATCTATAATGTATCTTATTTTTTCTATAGAATGAACTGTGGGGACTGAGGCAAAAGAAGGGTTAAGTGTGGTAGAACTAATACGGAGGAATAAGCAGCTGCAGCACTGTTCTGGCAGAGGATGAAGTTGTGTGAAGCTACTCCCTAAACAAGGAGGTGCTGCTCACAGGGAAGAGAGATTCCCTTCTTGGTGGGAACATGATCTTTTAGAGTATGCAATGGTGTAAACAAGTAAAGTAGAAAATTACTGGCCTTGGTAGAAAAGTATATAAAGAGCACACTTGCTTAATAAAGCTGATTTCGATCCTGCATATCAGAGTCCGTGCCTTTCAATTGCCTTGGCTGGCTGCCCTGGATATAAAAGATATATTTTTCACGGTCCCATTACAACCTGAGGATCAAGAGAGATTCACTTTTACCTGTGGCAGAATACAGTACCCTTTTATCTTATTACACCAAGGATTCAAACATAGCCCTACATTGTCACATCAGGTTTAGGTAAGGAATTAAGAACAAGTCCCACAGGAACAAGGGGTGATAGTATATCAATGTACAGAAGACATTTTAGTTGTAGGGGATTGTCCCAAGAAGGTCTGAAGAATGCGTGGTGGCATTCTAGCCCATCTGGAAGGTAAGGGGATTACCATCCCTGAGGCTAAATGACAGGAATCTAGCCAAAAAGTTCAATTTTTAGGCATAATTTGGCAAGGTGGCAGATGGTATATTCCCCCTGATACCTTGCAGCAAATATCCAAGTTAAATTCACCCTTTGCTAAGAAGGAGTTTCAACAAGTCTAGGAACATTACGATTCTAGTAAGCTCGCATCCACATTGTAGCATAATGCCTGAACCTTATACAATCTGCTTAAGAGGTGTGGTACCTGGGAATGGACAGTTAGTCATGAAGAAGCATTTCCTTTATTAATATGCAATGCTTTAGAGTATCAGCCCATGCGTCCGACAACAGCAGGGGCCCCCTTCAGCCTACATAAAAAACCTTTAGCTTACAAAATCCCTTTCAGAGAAAATAATCACAACCCTCTTCACACACCAAGCTGCTTCTCTAATGAAATACCCCCTATTTTGACATCAGCATAATCAGTACAAGGTAAGAATATTGCAGGTGGCCTCTGAGTAAAGTAACATTCCTGAAATACTGGAACACAGCAATTTTTCATGGTAAAAAGAGATCAATTCAAAACATGACAAAACACTACAAGTACTGGCATAAGGCATTAACAGGCACTGTAAAAAGTCTGCTGTGGCTAAAATTCAGTTAGTAGCTCACAGAAGAAATATGGTGTTGCTCCTGCCTTACTTTGCAAAAATTCAAGATCCAGGAGTTTCTAATTGAAGTGGAAACTGCCACAGGCCTATTGGATAAAGCTGGGCCACTCTTCCCCTTTCTCTTCGTCTGTTCATGTTCATGTTTTACAGCTGAGTTGTACACATTTAGCAACCTGAAAAAACCATCATTGCCTTGTCTTTTTCACCCTCCTTTTCTTTTCCTCAATACAAGTTGCTTTTAAAGGTTTAGGAGAGAGCAAGTTTAAAACATGAGCCAGGGAAGTAATACCAGAAGACCTCTAGTTTAAGTGATGCTTATTAAAAATAAATCACTACCAGAGTTAAGTGATACAACTGTTCTTCCATTTATTTCAAATCAAACTGTTTGTGAACTGGATTCATTAAAAACTTCATTTTTCAGACATACAGGTTCAGTAAGGTTGATAGTCGTAGCATGTGGCAGTTTAGATGAAGCCGCACAACAAAGCAACTTGCTAGCACTTAACACTTTGTACAAAATGGAGATGGACTTTTTTTTAAACGGTGCAAGAAATGTTCCATCACAAGTCATTGCTGATGACACTAGGGAGTATTCTGTGACCAGAATTCATCTGCAGGGACAACAGGCATCTTCCCCATACTCCCAACTAGGATATCGTTCTCAGATCAGATATACTTAAATGAAACATTTTATAACCATTTAGTAATAGATGTCTGTCTCTGGCACAACGTTTAATTAACAAACAGGGGAAAGCAGCTACAGTCCATTTATGTTTTCATATACTGAGTTTTCTTAAGTGTTCATATACTGTCCAGCTTCTTCAGGATGAAAGGAGCTAAAAAGAGAAAATAAAGCAGCATGAACATAACACAGCTGAAGATAACAAGAAGTCTGCAGTGAGTCTGTGATGAAACTGCAGCACATTTACGTGGCATATAAAATATTCATACTCTGGGTGAGATTCCACCCTCTGCCTCCCACATAGTCCTTTCCCTCCCTGCATGATTGCTTTAACAGGTGAGGCAGCATGATTCACGGGGGGAATCGGGTATGCCTGCTTCTGCTGCAGGTCAGAGTTTTCGACACCACCAGGTGCAGGGTGGGAGGAGGTTAGACACCCAAACATGACTTTTCATTTCCTGAACAGAAGGGCACCCTGGAAAGTAGGAAGCCTCTGACGCAACACACTAAGGAAATGCCTGCAAGACAGACTGCGGCCCTGTTCTTTCATGCTTTAGAAGAGTACGGCAGCACTGCCGCTTGCCCAAGCCCAGCGTTCCAGGCGCCTCAGGGAAGGCCGCCGGGACGCCGAGCTTCTCCCGCTCCCCCGGGGACGCCACCGGCCACCGGGACGCGACTCTCCCGCAAGCTCTCCCGCAAGGCCTGCACGGGCACAGCGCCAGCCAGAGCCAAAGACGCCCCGACGAGCCCCGAACAGACGGACAGGCCGCGCCGATCCCTCCCGACCCGCCTCGGGAGCGCAGGCCCCGGTCCGGCTGCGGCCGCCTCCCGCCCCGCCCCGAGGACTTACTGATCCGCAGCAGCGCGACGTAGATAAGAAAGTTGCGGACGGAGGTGAGGACGTCGCGGCGCATCTTCCGCTTCAGCTCCTCCGGGTCCATCTTGGGCCCCAGCCCCTCGATGCGGAACATGCCGGCGGCCCCGCGCGCGCCGGTGACTACGGCAGGCGAAGAGGGACACACGCGGCCTCCGCGGCGGAGGCCGGATCACATGACGGGGGCGGGCTGTGGTAGCGCAGCGCATGCGCAAGGAGGCGCGGCCGAGCTGCGGCCCTTAGTGGGGAGCCTGTGCCCTCCCGGCGACGGGTAAGTGGAGCCTTCCCGGGGGCGGGCCTTGGCAGGCAGTAGGGTGGCCAACCTGCGCCCGGCCCGGTAGGGCTGTTGTGGCAACAGTGGTTCGCGGCCCGTCTCTGCTAAGGGGCGCTGGCCACGGTTGTACCTGCTTGTGCCAGGCCGAAAGCACAGACACGGGGGCTGACCTGGGGTCGGGGAGCTGCCTCCAGCAGTGTGTGCCTCTTTTGCGCCTGTTAGGTTGCAGGCAGTAGTGTGCTGTTTCTTATGGCAGAGATGAGTCTGTGATGGGGAGCTGTACCACTCGAGTCACTGCTTCTCCAGGGCTGGAAGGCAGCTCTCCCCACCCTAGGCTTAAGACTACAGCAGAGCAGCCTGGAAGCTGCCTGGTCTGGTTGCCCTGAGGATGTGAACTTGGGAGCCTTTGTGCAGGCAAACACTGGCATGCGTGCAGGGAACAGGAGTTCCAGTTAAGCATAGCTGTCATGGAGGAGAGTCATGCAGCCTACCAGGAACCTCCCTCTTCAGCTCAGTGCCTTCCTGTAGAAGGCAGAGAGTAGGGCGCAAAGAACAGCGCTACATAGTAAGGCACAGAGAAACTACAATGCCTGTCAACTCTTGCAAGCAATAGCGCTTGGAACGTCTGGTACCAAGGAGGTCTGTGACTAACGATGGGCCTGAGGAGCCGAAGTTACGTCTGAGCAATGGATATCAGATGCTTGTCTTGGGGTCGGGAATGCATCATATGGCTCTGTCTAGGGCAGATGGACACAGATGAAGCAGAGCCTGCTTTTGTAGATTACACCTCATGACACTTAAAAGCATGTCACAGCATGACAGCTTCAAACTCAGCAGCTCCAGCCATGTCATCACAACTCTGCTGCAAACCCCGTTGGCTTCCCAGTCTGTGAGGTGTGCATGACAATGCAGCCCTGAAGAGCAAACTACTCTCGATGTGCTTGATCACTGGGGACTCAGGCTTATAGCCACACCAGGCAGGAGCAGAGGTTGCCTTGCTGGCCCCTCTGAAGTCTTCCAAGTGCTTTCATTCTGGATAATCTACTTACAATGGAACTTAATAGATATCTGTTTTTCTCTAATTGCAGTAGAGTTTGCGTGACTGTGTGTCAATCTGTATCTGGCTCTGCTAGCTTTCCTGAATCATGCACTGTCTCCTGAATTAGGCACCGTTGTCTTTGGTACCACTGCTTGATAAACTAGGCCTAAAGGCCTCAGCAAATTCCTCTTATCTTCTATAGACATTTTGTATGCAAAGCTTGAGCAGGCCTAAAGGCCTTGAGAAATTCCTCATCTTCTACAGTAATTTTGTATATAAGCTGTGTCTGAAGCAACATACAGCATGCACGCTAGGAGGAGCGATCCCTTGTGCATCCAGCGCTGCAATAAAGAATGCTTGCCTTCTAAAACTTTCTAACAAGTCTTAGAGGGTTTTCTTTGACCAAGTTTTACAGTATCATGCTGATCTGCAGTTTGTTACTCCTTCAGCTAGTAATTGACTTATCTGTGCTGCTTCGTTTTGTACACAGGAGCCTTCACCCCAGCACAGAACCCCATCATGCAAGATCTTGTACAAAGGCAACCCCCATTACCAAACAAGTCCAGGGAGACCATTGGAGGCCAGTAATATTTAACAGGTACAAAGAGGCTGAGAGGGCCAGGAATCATGGCTTTGGAGAGGCCCCATGCCAACCACAAAGCCCCCTCTCTGGGAGCTGGAGGTCACGGGAAACTGGATTGTGGATGAGTTTCAATCAGGATAATGGATGACTGTGAATGCTGACTTGAATTGTGCCCTTTTTAAGGATAGGAGCTGGTTCAGGCCTGAGACTCATCTCACCCAGAGAACTGTGTATGCAGCCCTCAGTCCTCATGCTTGAGCGCCATCTACACCATATGGGCTTCAGCCAGCCAACCCCATGGCAGGCAGCCAGCAGTGCTTTCAGGAGCACTCTTCAAGTGCCAGGAATACCGTCAGAGATGAACACAGGTGCTAGTGATGCCTAGAGAGGATCAAGCAAGCAGTGTCTGGTGGGTCTCCCCACCACCCCCAACAAGATGTCTGGGTTCCGCAGCCCACCCTGCTCTGCCTGTGCACCCTGGGATCAAGCAATGCACAGTAGGCAGATAATTAAAGAAGAACAGATTTCTCTCAGCTAAGCTGCCTATGACCTGAGGCAAAACCAATTACAGAGAAGCTGCTTTCATTGTGCCAGTGATTAACAGTGCTAATTGCATCTCCCACTGGCTGGGGGAGCTTTCCTGCCTTTCTGTGCTACCTCAAGGGCCCTCCCTGACTTTGCAAAGGATGGCCAAGGTGGAATGTTCCCAAACCACTCTACTTCCAGCACATTTGCCAGACATTCATTCCCAATCCCCAGTGCAAATGAAGGGGCAACCTCATCTGGTCACAGAAGTTGTAAGACTGCTGTCTTGAGAGCTTTATAGCAAGGTCCTGGAGAAAAATAAAATGGAGATCTGCTGCTGACATAAACTAGCCTTGTTCTGCTGGCTTCCAGGAAATCTTGCTGATTCACTCAGGGTTTCTCTGATCTTTGCTAGCAGAAACAGATTGGCAGGTCCCAAGCCCATCTTGTCAGAAAAGGAAGGAGTCTTATCCTACATTTCAAGACTGTCGGTCCTTCCAGTCTTGGTTTGTATTTGGAAAGCAGAAGTGATGCTCTTTTCCCAAGCATTGCTCTGGAGAAGCTTGAGGACCTTGGTCTGGGCCAAGCTGAATCAAATGTCACCCAGTATTGAAAGAGACTGGAGCAAGGTGAAGACAAAAAAATGCTGTTAGGGAGCAATGTGAGCGAGGACTCTGACAGGACATTGACTGGAATGTTGTTGCTTCACGAGTTGTTTCACTGGAACCACCCCATTCTCTGTGTCCTGTTGTGAGATGGGGGGATGAAAAACATTTCCTTTGGGAGACATACATTGGATAGGCAGGAGGTTTCAGGTGTGGCATGACTGGCAAGGAACAGAAGCCATTTGTTTTGGGTTTTGACAGCAGCATGAACAACTTCCTGACCTGTCCTTGAAATGTTTGTGGCAATTTTCCAGAATTCCCTCAAACCTCTAAGCTGCGTAGTTTTGACAGCTCATACCATGTCCTTAGTTTTATTCAGTCCTGTAACTGCATGAGAATTTTACCTTTCATTTCCTGGGGCTACAGGCAGGTTACTAGGCACTGACTGGGCATTGGATTGAGGTTAAGGTCTCTGCACAGAACACAGACAACTGCACAACATGGTATGTGAAATGGCCACGTATGGCAGGTAACAGTGTGAAAAGCTGACAAAAGATGCTGATAATGCCACCAGGGACAGCTGGATCTCCCAAGTGGTTATGCAACAGCGATGTGAGGAAAGGTCAAACTTCACAGGTAACTGGAGAGAAGCACTGGGGTCCTTCTGGGGCAAGGCCAGCAGTTCCTCAGTAACTGTGTCAGTAATAGCATGTAATGCCAAGATTACTTAGGTAACACTATCAGAAACACCAAATTGGACACAGATGTTAAAAAAAAAAACAACACAACGCAATATCAATGGGGAAAAAGTAGTTAGAAGCCAATTGTCCCTTTGGCAGGAGACTGGGACAGACAAATTAAGTACAAGGATTGTGAAAAAGAGGGTGGAAAAACAGGAGAAGGGAGTACCAAGCTGCACAAATGTTGTGACCAGTGCTGCATGGAGGAAGCAGCCAAGCAGTTCTGTGTGTGATCATCATTGCTAGAGCAGAATCTTAAACCAAACCTGTTGTTTTGGCCATAGCATGCATATCAAGCCTACTGTCTTGGTCAGGAGGATGAAGGGGAAGGCATGTTGCTCTCCCTGACTTTAGAACACCCAGACGAACGGATTGAACTTCCTGATATTACCATGTAGATGCATCTTCTAGGTGTGATGGCCTTGGCAGCTACCTATCACTTCCTAACATTGTTTAAAAAGAGGTCCAGCTTTTTCTAGCCTTGCTGATAAAAGATTGACAAGGTGACACAGAATATGAATTTGCATTTGTTTACATACCAATTTAGCAAGAAAACCAGTTCACTCCACATGTCAACCAGTTAAGGACCACATAAGCCAAGGTGCATTTCATGGTCCAAGGATAGTCATGGTCTGGCTGCCTCTTTACCCTAATGGCAAGATCACCCAGAAGCAGGCCCAGGTCCAGGCACTCCCTGCATGCACAATAAAGAAAGCAACATTGCCTTGTGCCTGTGATTCGGATGACTTGTTTGTGCCTGAGTGAGGAGCTTTGGTTCTGGCTTCTTCTTGCCATTGCTGTGGGTGGGCACAAGCTGTCTGGAAAACTGCAGGACCTAGGTGCAAACAAGCTCTACAGGCCAATGAACAGAGACTCCAGTTCTGCGTGCTGGGTGGGAATGCAGAGAAGAGGTGCTGGCTGAGCAGGGCCGCCCAGGGACCTGAGCTAGGACTCATTAGAGAAAACTTGAACTTCTTTCCCCAGAGGTTCTCCCCCTCCCATGAAGTGCTGGCCCTGGCACTGGGGTAAGACACAGCTAGTGCAAAGGGCAGGCAAGAAATAGCGCTCAGAAATTAAATCTGCCCTGATTACCCTTTTTGAGACCTCGGGCAGGTTTGTGGGGGAAAGGAGCTCACCAAGATGGCTTGATCCTCCTTGATGAAGATGGTTTGTGAAGTGGCCCTCCATACGCTGTTCTGGGGTGTTTCTCCAGGGCAGCTCCCACATCCTGGAGGTGGCTCATCAGCCAGCTGAAAGGACAGCATGCCTTTCCCTTAGGCAAGGAAGCATTAGCCTGCCCTGGCCCCTTGAGCATCTACCAGTAAGATTCAGAGAAGTGCCAGAAACCTCCATGGCTGGAGTTGGATCAGGATGTTTATCACTGATGCATATCAAAGGCATTTTAGAGGCCCAGGGGAAGCCTTGCAGAAGCACTAGGAGTAGGCAAAGTAGATAGTGCTGGAGCCTTGGTGCTACCTACCATGTTGACCCTTTCACCCCATCAAAAGAATCAATATTTATACATACACTAATGGCAGCATTTGCCTTTGTGAAAACAAAAAGACTTTCTCTTTGTTTGGCCAATAAATTTCAGCTTGCCATTCTGTAGTCTCTCTGTATGGGCACCACACAGTTGGTCAGACTGTGCAAAGATACATTTTCTGAGCTTCATCAAAGCAGCCCAAAAAGCAAAATAATGTGACTGCCAATTCAAGCTGAAGGGACAGTTCCCACCCACCCCACTGATGCCTCTCAGCTTCTCAGGCCTGATGCATGGGTGCACAAATTGCGTGCATGGGCCTTGCTACTGGAGTCTGGTGCTCAGTGCACTGGCTCCGCAGCGCCTTGCAGCTGGAGCATCCATACTCGCTACTTTCAGTTCAGCTGCTCTAAAATCAGATGTGGCTAAAGACCAAATGTATGTTGAGTCTAGGACTGATGCATCTACTGCAGGTAGTAATGCATACACACATGAAAAGGTACGGGTATCTAACCCAGGCTTAACCAGGGCAAGGAGTGTCTGACTTAGGCAGGCTTAGGCTGGTTCATTTAATTCAAGGCAGGTCTCCCTTAGAAAGGAGAATGCTCTGGCAGACCCTCCCAAGCAGGACTGCCCTGGCAGTATTGCCTGTGAAGCTTGGTCTGCCATTTCAGTCCACAGGCTGTTTTCTTTTGGGACAGTCAGTTGTGAACAGCTTTCCTTTTTATTTCCTGTGTTTTTCAGCCTGGATCTGCAGCCTCTGGTGTGAAGGTCAGGAAAGAAGACAAGGGCTGTTATATACGATTCTGCAAGTTTCCAGAAAGTTTGTCTACTCAACTGGTCCACAGCTAAATGCAGCTGTTGTACATGGTGTTTGGGGCAGCTGTACAGCAAGATCAGTGCCCATTGCTTACTCAGTAGTCATACTGTTCAGGGCTATGGTAACAGGCACCCAGAGATGGCATGGTCTTCCATCCATTTAGCCTCTCTCCTCAGTTCTGAGGTGGGTAACATCATCCCCATCTCACTGGAGAGAAAAAGTCTGCAAGATAGGGACCTGTCTATACACAGTTAGAGCTCTGCCTCTGACTTCACCAGATCTGAAGTCTTTTCCTTTCAACTAATTCCAGGCAGAAGCTCTGACTTGGATTGGAGCTAATGGCAGCTACTTAGGGCCAGGGAAGCCAGCAGTGCCAATCACACCTTTCCAGCAGAACTCTTGGTGTCTGTACAAGGGGGAGGACTCTCTCGCACAGATAACTTCATTGGATGACAGACTCCAAAATGGAAACTGCATCTACTCCTTCTAACACTGTGTTGTAGCAGAGCTGTCAATTGGATTGCTAATCCAAAGGGGAAGCAAAATGGCAGGGAGCTTAAGCAGAGAAAGATTTTAAAAAATACATTGCACTAGGAATAAGGTAGGAGACTGCATAGCTTCTCATGCAGGGTTACATTCAGCATAGTGCTGCTGGGGAGAGTGACATCCTTAGCTGACACTAGGACTGTGGGAGAGATGTTAATTTTCTGCATAGCAAATAACAAGAAATAAGGCAGTGTTCAGGCCCATAGGGTATCCTGGGGGTATGTAAACTGGGTGATAAAAAGGGGCAACACCACACCACAGCAGATACTCCAGCAATGTAAATCCACATAGTGCTGTTAAAACACAGCAGAACAACTCCAGGGCAGGAAGACTCATGCCCTCACTTCACCTCTGTATTCCTGTGGGCACAGTGAAAAGGCACAGTGGGGCCCAGAGAGACGCAGTGTGAAGAGACGGTGCCAACCACATGAATTGCTGAGTCCTTGGGGCACCTTGGGCTGGAAGCCTCCCCCTTCACAGCAGTGTAGTGTTATACCCAGCTCCCTGATCCCCTTTGCTGTGGGTTGTATCTTTGTAGCAGCACTTTGGAATGCAAGGCAGATAGCAGCATCACGGACAGGCCTGAGAAGCAGTTAACTAAGACATGATAAGAAGTAGAACTGGATCTCAGCCAGACCATAACAGGAGCTCAAAAGTACACAGCTCTGTGTGTGTGTGCGTGTGTATGGGAAAAGAGCACGACCAGAACACTGGTTGTGCAGGATTGGATGTTGTGAGGAATGAAGAGTGCGAAGGATGTAAACAACCTGTTTGGCTGCATAGTTGAGATCCGTATCTGTAACTATATAATAGCTGCACATGCTAATAAACTTTGTCTTGGTTCAAAACACTGAGTCCGTGCATTCAGCCCGCCGCGTATCTCCCCGGCAGCCCCATCAGCTACATCCTGCTTGATGGGAACCTGGGACGGGAGGACAATCCCTGATGCGTAGCAGGCAGAGAAGGAGAAGCAGGACAGTGCTCACTCAGACCACTGGTCTGGCCTCTGCCCTGGGACCCTTGCATGCTCACCACACCTCTGGACACTTGGGGCTTGGCACCTCAGGGGCCGGACTGTGACATAGAAAACCACAGGCTGGTTTTCTACAATAGGATTTGCTTTATCATCAGAGATCACCATGCCACCATGCATCCCCAGGCCAGCAGCCTGCCAGCCCTGTCCCCAGTGATGGCAGCCTGGCATATGACAACATGGCTTTAGTCCACCCCTTTCTGCACTGCCTGCATCAGCAGATGGGCTAGCGCTCAGGCAGCAGAACTGAGTTTGCTACTCCCAGAGGGAGCACACCTCCATCAAGGGGTTCTTCTGCTTCTCCTGTTGCCTCCATATGCAACACTCAGTCTGCCTCTGGCTCCTCTGTGACAGTCTGAATCTGTTCCTGTGGTGGCTGCTCCCCAGAGCTGGGAGACTGGCACAGCAGCCTCAGGCTGCAGCATGGAGGGGGATGGTAGTGATGCTCCAGCTTCCCCTCTCTGCTTCTGCCAGACTGCTGGAACTGGGTCACCAGCGAAGAAATTATCTTTGCTTCCTGTCGGGGGAGGCTGGATCTGGCAGCGTGGGAGAGGTGAGGCTGCTGCACCCGGGCCCAGCCAGGAGCAAGGACGAGCAGGTATGAGCAGAAAGCGCATGTGCACACATGCACACCCTTACAGTACACAGGTACGCATATATACATGGCTGTCCACACACATCAATGAAGACAGACACCCTAAGCACTCACTCAAATGCAGACAGAACAAGCAGCCTCGACCTGCTCCCCTTTCTGGCCAGAGACCACCATGAAAACACACACACACTGTAGAGAGTCCCTCAGGAAAACTGCTAGAAGCGTAGCTGAACAAATTGCAGAACAGACTGTACTGACCTGGCACAGGGCATGGACAGACAAGCATTGCAACCAGAAAACTGTTTATGTGCTGCTGGCCCTTTTTATCCCTTTATTCCTCTGTTTTCCCACATTTGTTTTCCCCAAACCATGTCAATGCCTGTGTTTCCCCACATTTGGTTCCTGCCCTGGGTGTCCTGTAATAAGCCTTGTGCAATCCCAAATGCTCTTCTCCTGCACCCCGCAGTGTCTCCTGTACCCCTGGCCATGACTCCTGGGGCTGTTAGGTGCTCAGGAGAGGGTGGGTGTTCCCCAGCCCATGGGGCTGAGCTCCCCTGGAACTGGGAGAAGCTGGGCTGGGGCTCGTGGCTCTGAGGGTAGCACTGAGGATCTCCTGTGGCCCAGGGCTCTTCTTGTGTGTGCAGATGAGCTTTTCATTACCAAAGTTAGCATTCCCAAGCTGTGATCTTTCCTCTTTGAGAGAGACAATACTGAAAACAGTGTTATTTGACCAGTCATATTGGAATCTGCCTCAGTCAGCCCATGTGAGGCCAGATAGTTTGAAATCACCCATCAGTTCTCAATTCAGGCGTCCCAGGGATTGTCCCCAACACTCCAGATCTCTTATCACCCTTCAGCCAATCCTATTGTTCTGCTGTGGTCTGGGACTACAGCACAAAGGGCTCAGGGTACCCTGGCACTCTAAGGGAGGATTTATCTCCTGCTCTTTCCCTTTAACCTGGGGAGGAGCAGACTGCAGCCCTGCCAACAAGTGGCCCTGCCACACGTGGAGCTGCACAAGCTACTGCCCGACTTCCTATGCTGCTTTGTGCACTCAGGTGGTGAAACCAGCCCTAAAAGCTTTGGAAGGTGATCAGAGGGCAGGAGCACCTCTCCTTTAAGGACAGGCTGAGAGTTGGGGTTGTTCAGCCTGGAGAAGAGAAGGCTCTGGGGAGACCTTGTTGCAGCCTTCCAGTATCTGAAGGGGGCTTATACAAAAGATGGGGACAGACTTTTTAGCAGGGCCTGTTGTGACAGGAGAACAGCTAATGATTTTAAACTAAAAGAAGGTAGATTTAGACTAGATATAAGGAAGAAATTTTTTATAATGAGGGTGGTGAGACACTGGCCCAGGTTGCCCAAGAAGTGGTCAATGCCCTATCTGTGGAAACATTCAAGGTCAGGTTGGATGGGGCTCTGAGCAGCCTGATCTAGTTGAAGATGCTCATGGCAGGAGGGTTAGACTAGATGACCTTTAAATATCCCTTCCCACCCAAACCATTCTATGATTCTAAGGTAGTCTGGGTCACTCGCATAATGCTCAATGACCTTTGATGGGTCAAACTCCATCAGACAACTGGGCTGGGAAGCAGCAGCAGAATGGCATGGCCAACCACACAGAGAGGGCTGAAGGATAAAGGTGTGCCTTGTCTGCAGCTTTACTGTGCAGAAGGGCAGCCAGAATGTCAGACAAAATGAGCTGTTCCTCATGGAACCAAAAACCTGCAGCACACAGGCACTCAAACATGGCTGGGCAGTGCTGCCACATCCAGACTAAAGAACTCTGAGAGAGGGACTGAGTAATCCGCTAAGTTCAGTTTTTCAGATATGTGAGATGTGAAGGTTTTTTCTCCTTCATGAAATCTTAGTCGTTCTTCTTCAGCAGATGCAGGTTTCTGGATCCTTGAGCCCAGCAATTCCAGACCAATTATCTGGGTCATGGATATGGAGATGGGTTCACAGGTTCAGGTCATGACTAGGATGAGCTCCCAGAGGTTTGATATTCTTGCATTCTTTATATAAACAGCTTGGCATGCAAGCAGCAATGAGTTGGAAGCTTCCAAGTAGTTTTGAAATGTTTCCCCAGACAGAAGGCTTTTATAGGTCAGCTGTGACATGACCAAAACATGGGCAATGAAGAACACTATTTAGAGACAAAATGTCTCATAACTTTCTAGAGAAATGTTCCCCAGGCTTCTGAAACTTAGAATAGAAAACCACATGCTCACTTCCACCACACACTGGTACAGATCTAATACATTTGGTAGCTTGGCATGAAGCTCTGAGTTCTCTTGTTAGTGGATACCACTTTTCATCCCCAGGAAAGAGAACTATGGCTTAGTTTCTTTTCTAATTAATCTTCTGCTTCCTGTGTGGATTGCTTTGAAAACACCATCTAGGGGCACTGGTAGGAAGGGAAACGTGATGCAGATTGTCCAAGAGAGCTGCATGAATCAGCAGTTGATGCAAAACCTTTTCCTGGGCACTGTTTAATGTTATATTAATTACAGATGTCGGGCCCCAACCTTATTTTTGTTTAAGTTCAGTGACCACAAATTAGTACTGATTGTGAAAGGTGCCAGACAAACTCGGCTTTTTTTTCAGCAGAAAAGAAAAATAACCATAGTTTCTGTGGGTGAGTTGATTTGGGAGAACAGCAGTTCCTGAAAAAGGAGCAGAAAGAACAGCAAAGGTAAAGGCAGAAGGACCTGCAGTGCAGAAATATTCTGGCTAATTAGGGAGTATGAAAGAGCAAAACCAGAAAGGCACAAAACAGAAAAAATCAATACCTTTCAGTAGGTGAGTCTTCACTTCCTGACCAGCCCTGTGCTAAATAAAGAGCTGCAGACAGTCACAGAGGAGTTTAAACACAGAGCAGGGCATTTTTACAGCAAAGACTGGTGTCAGAGAAGGAGAGGAAGAGCTGACACAGTGGATGTGGGTTCCTGTGTACCCATTTGCGCAGTGCCTAATGAAAGTCACACAGTGCCAGGCAATCTCCAAGCAGCCTTGCACCCACTTTCTTTGTCTTTAGCACCACCAAGCTCGGAGTACCAGGAGCAAGAGCACTGCACACTGTGTTATGTGATAAAAGAGGCTCTGCACACCCACAGAGGAGCACAGAGTGGCAACAGCAAGATGGGAAACCCAAATAATACCTTGCCCTGTCTACTCACATACAGGAGTCATCAGCCCATCAGAGGCCTACCTCCACAAGCTCAGAGGAGCACAGGGGCACAAAGGCAATTGGGAACAGAAATCAGGGACTCAGAGGAGGGGAAATCCTGTCCAGAACGCTTGCAGGGCTGTCCCAGAAAAGGCTCAGCCCCACAGTCCAGGCATGAAACCTGTCAAAAGGAGTCAGTGTCTGAGCACCCTTGGAACCAAGGAGGTCCCTGCCATTAACATGGGACATGCTATGGGGTGCAGGGGAAGAGCATTCTGGGATTGCACAAGGCTTATTACAGGACACCCAGAGGGAGAACCAAATGTGGCAAAATGCAGGCATCGACATGGTTTGGGGAGAACAGATGTGGGAAAACAGAGGAATAAGGGGACAAAAAGGGCTGGCAGCATATAAATAGTTTTCTGGTTGGGATGCTTGTCTGGCCAAGCCCTGCACTGGGTCAGCACAGCCTGTCCTGCGCCTTATTCAGCTCCACTTCTAGCAGTTTTCCTGAGTGAGGGACTCTCTATCTGGTGTGCGTGTGTGTGTAAGAGTGGGTCCTGTGTCAGTGGTGCAGCACCTGGAGTGGGGTGTGTGTGCAAGTGAGTGTGCGAATGCTGCTGATGATCCAGTCACATAAGTGGTAAGGAGGTGATGTGGCCAGGGAGTTTGGGAGTGTGGGTCTTTAGGGGTGAGACTACTGAAGGGGCTGCTCACTGAGGGGAACAGGGCAGTCCTGGGCTGCTCTGTATGTCTGTGTGTCGGTGCTGGTGTATGCAGGAGGGTCTGGTCCAGCAGCTGGAGTGGGGCCATGGCCTCAGGGACATGTATGTACTTGTAGGTGACAGCAACTGGGGAGACTGGGACCCAGGGGCATCTAACAGGCTGATAATATCTGTGCCTGGCTGCTGGAGGGACCTACATTGTACACACACACATACACATGTATGTATGCACATTTCCCACTAAGGGAACCTTTATGCTTGTTGTAGTTTAACCACAGCCAGCAGCTAGGATGACACAGCCACTTTTACAGTTGTCCCTCTCCCACCCAGAAGGGTGGGGTGAAGAGGGAGAAAAGCAGAGGAGAGGAAAGGAAAGGGGGAAAAAAAGCCTTGTGTGTTGAGATAAAGACTGTTTAATAGAACAATATCAGAAGAGGAAAATACCAATAGTAGTAGTAATAATAATCATAGAATCATAGAATGGTTTAGGTTGGAAGGGACATTGAAGATCATCAAGTTCCAACCCCCCTGCCATAGGTGGGACACCTCCCACTAGACCAGGTTGCCCAAGGCCACGGCCAGCCTGGCCTTGAACACCTCCAGGGATGGGGCCTCAACAACCTCTCTGGGAAACCTGTTCCAGTGCCTCACCACCCTCAAAGTGAAAAACTTCTTCCTAATGTTCAACCTAAACCTGCCCTCTTCCAGTTTAAAGCCATTTCCCCTCGTCCTATCACTACGTGCCCTTGTAAAAAGTTCTTCCCCATCTCTCCTGTAGGCCTCCTTTAGGTACCGGAAGGCTGCAATAAGGTCTCCCGGGAGCCTTCTCTTCTCCAGGCTGAGCAGTCCCAACTCTCTCAGCCTCTCCTCACAGGAGGGGTGCTCCAGCCCTCGGATCAACCTCATGGCCCTCCTCTGGACACGCTCCAACAGGTCCATGTCCTTCTTATGTTGGGGACTCCAGAGCTGGATGCAGTACTCCAGGTGGGGTCTCACGAGAGTGGAGTAGAGGGGCAGAATCACCTCCTTTGACCTGCTGGCCACAC